>VZTN01020009.1:0-11888 GCA_013400515.1 Erpornis zantholeuca | reverse complement strand
AATTGAAAGCTTCATTCTTGATATTTTGTCAAGTTTCATGTTTCTAAAATCAGGTTAATAACCTTCAAGGTGATACTTCTGTACAGACCAAGTATATGTAGAATGATCTTGTCACCCATAGCTATGTATTTTCAGCTGTCTGTATTTTTATTCACCTCTTCGACAGATGCCAATTTCTCTTTGTTTTTTTTTTTTTATATACATCCTAAGTACAGAAAAGCTGTTAGATGGATTGTCCAGATTCAGTCTGAAGGTCCTTCTAGGATTTTTGTGTTCTAGCCTTGTTTTTCACAAGTTTCTGTTTACTACATAGCTGGGATTGCATAAATAGTGACCATCATCTGTATAACCACTGAGTAATTCTAGAGAACTACCTGGTGATTGATTATTGATTTATTGATTTATTGATTAGTAATGATCTAGTTTGCTTTTCTTGTCCCCAGTGTCTTCTTTATTTTCAATGAAAAAGTATCCATGGGTGTGTTTAATTTATTTAGTCTGCCATCTGCTCAAAAAAGTTGAAAAAGTAAGCACTGTATGAGTGTACTTTTATTGAAGAAAAAATTTTTCTTCCTAAAAGTATGTCTTAGTAGAAATTAAAATGCTTGAGCAAGAAATGAATAAAATTTCAAATCTGCAGAACTAGAAACCACAGGATTTAATCAACATTTAATCCATAAAGAATCAAATCTCACATTCACAAATTAGGGGGAGTTTCTGAGGAGTCGTTTGGTTAATGTTAGCATTGTATTATACGGTAACCTGAGCTGAGGTATAGAAAGAATTTTGCAAACTTCTGAAAATAAAAAGATGTGACATTCCCTCAGATGCATTATGTTTCAGTTTTGCAATTTGATNACAATTGTTTGGTATAGAACCACCTGAGAGTACTAAACTATTCATTTCTAAAAATGTATCTGTTTGGATTTATGTGCAGGGATGGCTCATTCATTTAAAAATTAATGTTAAATGAGGACATAGAGTTGAGGTACAAAGCAGAATTTCATATCAAAGGATGTGTGTTTGAATGGACTGTGGTGGTTCTTATGAAAGGACTTTCAAGCTCTGACATGATAACATTAAAAAAGAAAGACCAGTTTTAAAAAATCATGAATCTTCCATAAGAAGATAAGGCTCTCTGTTTACAGACATAAATAAGCACTACAGGGTTTTTACCTACCTGTTAGCAAGAAAAGAAAGCAAATACATAAAGCAAATAAAGTTAAAAAAAATTTTAAAATTCCTAAAATAAGATCCAGTTCTGATTTTCATTATGCTTCCTAATGATGCTCATTACAATCCTAACTACATTTTAATGCTGAATTCTAATGCCTCCATTCATCATTGGGATGAAATACAAATGCTGACAATTGACACACTTAAGAAGGTTCACGGGACTGAAAACTGTCTGTGCATATTTATCAGAACAGACAAAGCTGTGCTGGTTGAAGTTAAGGGATACCTCTCAGGGCAAAAAATTTGAAACAAAACAAAAATCCGAGTATATATGGAAGAAAAAAGAATAAGGGTCGTACTCTGAACACAACTATTGGTATTTACAAATTTTTTAGGGATAGCTTTCTTCTCACTAAGTTTGTGGGGCATAAAATCCTTCTTTGCAAGAAAATACTAAATATAGAGAAAGCAGAGAAGAGTGGAAAAGAGCAAAACATTCTGAGTGATTTTGATAAATTAATTTGAAATTACGTTACCAGAAGTTTCATACATTATAATCTTTCACATTTATATATTCACTCCAGACATTTGAAAATTATTAATATGCCTACTCAGTTAGCTCTTCAAAATTATCAGTTGTCAGTGTACACCTACGTCTTATGATGCATAGCACCCCTATAAAATTAATGCTGTAAACTGATCTTTAAAAATAAATTGGTTCCAAGGTTTGAAATGCAAACATTCCGAATGTTTTATTTAATCATTGTTACGCTTTCCTACATTTTCTCATTCTTTCATATAATAAAATCTCAACAAATGGGGAGTTCTCTGATGATACTGAACACTAAATCTCAGTAAGTTATTTGGTGCAAAGGAAATTTTTTTTCCGGATGGTTGACAAAGCTGAATTCTGTTATATGTGAATAATAATTCTCAGTTGTCCGATATAATATAACCCTAAAGTTGAAACTAGAGGAATAAGGGATTTTTGTAAGGCTTCTACTACAGTGGATGTAAATATATTAATTCTGTCCTTGTAAAGTCAAATGTTAATATAAATCTTCCATTAGATACTTTAGTTCGGGGTTTTCACACAATGTGGCTGTCTTTGAGTACCACTGAAACTGTACTACTGATTTTTTGACTGTTAAGGTCTGTTAGATCAGGGTGCTGAACTAACCCTGTTTATGGTGGCAAGAGGGAGGAACCAAAGAGATTCTTTCTAGAAAATTGTATCAAGTCTCTCTTTTTCCTTGTAGAACTCCTTTGATTCTTCTGTTTTTTTCTTTGTGCTCTGGATTGTTGTATTTACTGTATCAAAACCATATTTTTCTTTCCACTACTCTTTATTTCAATATTTTATCATATTATTTTCTCCCTTTCTCTCTTCACTTTTCTTTTACTTTGCTTTTTCTCTCCACCTTCTTTTTTTCTTCTTTACATTGCCCTCCTAGCTAACTTCCTGCACTTTGGTGTCTTTTAAATAAAACACTCATGTCCGAGTTGCCAGGACATAAAAATGTAAAAATATCCTCAGTCAAAACTTTCACAGTTCATTCTATAGGGCAATACTCAGAGGGACTGATGGGGAGGAAGATGGAGCTGTATACCACAGCTAAGTCTTTCAGAAATAGGTAAAGACAGTGTATATGTACACATAGGGTTGATTTAATATAATGTGTGAAAGCGATTCTCTTGGAAGAATTTCTGAAGACAGAAAGCAAATTATGTTTTTAAAATATTTAGGTTTACTCTTCTGTTAAAGCAATTTAATCAGAAAATTTAATTTAAAGCTCACTTCTCTGGTTAGTATTTGTCGCTCTCCATTATTTGCAATGTTATTTGTTCCAAAATCAATTATGTTTTTCCCATTTAATGCTACTCTGCACTTCAATTTTTTCCTCTTTTAGCAGACATATAGTTACTATTTCTTTTAACCAAAAGCTCATTGTTTAGTGGCTCTAGGTCTGTCTTGACTCAAAAAAACCCCAAACCATAAAAGTAGTATTATAGTAAGTGAAGACTGACTAGAGTTAAGAAAGTTCAAAAGAATTTTATTTCCTTTTCTGTCTGTTACATAGTTGTGAGCAATCATAAAGAAGTACTGGAAAGCTGGATAGAAATATTCCTGTAAGAAAGATTTAGAACTTTTAGGCAAATTACCCACCATTTTTGTGTCCAAAAAGGGAAGTCTTTAATGATAACAGAAAATAAAAAATAAGACTAAATCGAACAAATCCTCATACCCAACTTCAAACATGGCAGATGCAAAGAACTGTGTATCTTTTTCTGTTCTACCATATTTATATCCTTCAAAAGTAACTGCTGAAAAAATCTACCTATATGGACATATTCTCCTATCTACTTAATTTATCTTTCTCCTCTTCAATTACTTGCAAAATCTGTGTTGAAAGTGCCATTATAATCCATTTATCTAGACACAGTTAAATGATATAACTGAACTTCAAATAAGTGTATTGGATATTGCATGGTCTTGCTTATAGCAGTGTTCTGCAGATTGGTGATTTTTTTCCTTCTGAGTAGAAGGCAACTATTGCTTTTGGCAATAGTAGCAAACCTTGACAACAGATATACTTCAGAACTATACTTACATTAGAGCAATCTGAAAACAATCTCTGTTAATTACTATTTGTTTCATTAAAATTTCACATAATCAGAATATTCTCATCACTTAAAAACATGGGGCACAGATCTAACTATACTTATGATCTTTGAAAAAAAATGGAAGTGGGAAGTTTTTGGCATTTTTGCTGGTTATCCAAATGTTCAGAAATGGATAGATCTGACTCAGTTTGCTTCCCAGCCAAGGAATGATATACCCACTAATGCCATTTTACTTTAACAGAGTTCACAAATGGCACACTGTGGCTCTGTATGAATCTTGGCATTCTTGGGAGTTTTGCTTCTGATCAGAAGATCATTAGTATTAAAAAAAAAGCACAAAACTGATGTCATGCTAGGAAAAGCAGGAACTGAATGGCTCAAGAAAGGTAGCTACTCCCTTCTAAAGATAGAAAAGCTGTAACTGCAGCAGTGCTAGGTGTAAGGGGTGGGTAGTTGAAAGTTTTTTCCCATGGTGCTATCAGTGCATCAGTTTTATATACAATAAAATAGTCCCTGAAATGTAAATTTGAAATGTTATAAAATCAGGCACAAATGCACACAAACCATGCACACAGCTGTGTGGAAGACTATTCAGGTTAACCTGTGCTGAAGAAAAGTGCAGGAACATGATTCTAACAGAACAATTATTTCTAGGCCTCATGTAATAGAAATGAAACTTTGCACAGCAAACTAGTCTTTTAGACTGTCTTTGATTTCCTGTAAATACATGTCTAGGTCTTTAAAAATGAACTCCTAATAATAAAGCAACTTTTAGATTCATCTTGATCCTCTCTGTGTGCTCTTACTTGGAGTGAGAGTGATTGATACTCAAGTTATTTCCTGAAATGTAAATGATTAAGGTAATGCCATTAGGAAAGATATGAAACTGTAAATTTCTTATGAAGTAAAAATTACAGTGTAGTCTGATGTCTGGAGTGCCATTTCACAGCCTTGCCAAGAAATAAAAAGAAAATAGATAAGCTAGAATATAAAATCGTGGTCTGCAGGTCTGTACCTGCTCAAGTGATGCTTGTTGCAGTTGACTGAAGGCCAGTGTTTCATATTTCCTGGAGTTTCTAGATTATCTAGTTGTCCGAATTGCTCCCAAACTGTTAGGAATTCAGAGAGTATTTTTCCTGCATGTTGTATTGGATTTGAGTCCAAGTCTCACCCAGAAGTCTTTTGATCAGTATGATGGCTTCTCTTTTTCTACAGCTGGAAGATACTATTTCACTTCTAGCTTTTATGCTTTCCTTTCACGTCTTGTCTTCAATGGGAGCCAAGATTATATCCTCTTTTTAAAGGTTATCTTCTTAAGACATGATTACAGAAATCCATTGTGCTGTTCTCTGATCCAGAACCAGATTTTGTAATTATGTAACTGCCCTTTAAATAGATACATTTGTGCATTAGAAGGCAATCCTTTCAGTGAGAGAGAAGCAAACAATGGAAGGGCATAATACTCTTCATCTGGTACAAAGTGGAAGGGAGAAGGGTGAAGACAAGTATCGAAGGGGAGAAAAAATGTTAAGAGGAATTAGGTGTCATTTATCAGTAGCTTACTGCAAGTGAGTGATGGATGCTGTTTCCCATTTATTTGGGAAACAGAGAAAGATGGCCAGAACAAATCACTCTGTTTCATATTTGCTAAATGGTTATCAGATTTAGTGGCATTTTAAATGGGTGCATAGGAAGCATTGGTACCTTTGCCCTTAATAGACTTCCTTTGCATTTTGCCAGGGGAAAGTACATGGGATTTGGAGAGCCATGGGGTCTAGTTGAGACAGGCCATAATATAATGTCCTACACAAGAGGTGAGAATAGCCCTTTCCAGTGGAGTGTCAAAGACACACCCATGCATTAATGCAACAATTCTGATTTTCATTGATTTCCCAGGAAAACTTTCTGATTTTCTTTCTAAGAGAATAATATACGACCTGAGGAAGGAAGAGACCCTAGCCTCATGGGGAGTGTTGAGTCTAGTGCAAAGATATAACCAGTGGTTTACTGTAAGCTTTTCTTTTTCTCCCTGAAAATATTGTGTTTGTGGTTTCAATTTTCAGTTAGTTAACAAATTTATACTGTTGTAGGGAGTTGTTGTTTAGGTTTAGGATTGTTTTTATCCTTTGCTTATCTTAATTACTTTCTATTTTTTAGGGAAATCTGTGATGTGAGACCTGATACCATGCTCAAGATATGCCCTCTGACAGAACTCTCTCTAATTTGTTGCAGCTTTACAGTTCATTCTTACTGCATTAACTTCATTTTGTTGCTATTCCCTTTCTCTTTCTTAAACTGTAAAGCTTGCTGAGATAAACTCTTCATAAAAGCTAGTCAGCTGATGGGGATGCAGTATTTAAAAGGAGAATGGGATTTCGTCTTATAGCTGTGTTTATTGGCCACATCTGTTTCTTTATTTACTAGGTCATGGTGCAAGCTTTTCTATTCATTTGGCATCTATCAATCCAATAAAGATGGATCAGAGTTCCCTCATGGCTTGTTTTTTTTCTTGAACCTGCTTTTAAGCACTAAAGTATGGATCTTGAGTCCAACATTCTGTTATCCTACATGAACACATTTTACATTCCCCCAAACCAGCACATTAAAACCAGTTTTGGAACAAAACTAAACTTCTGTTTCTTGCCTTCACAACTCCTACGGGATGTAATTTTCAGAACCTCACTTATCAGATGGTTAATAATAATTTTATATCTTTTAAAATAGAGATTATCTAGGCATTATTAAATTTGTTCTTTACTAACATTGTTTTCTCTTTATCTATGTTTTCTTTCTATTTATGGTATTTGTTCAGCTAAAAAAAGTGTGGAAAAGTTGGTTTTTTTTTCATTCGTCTAAGAAGGCTGAACAAATAAAGCTCACACTTCACTGTCTTCGTGCCTTTTATCATCAATAAACCAGTTCTCTTAGGAGATTGAACTGAAAGAAATTTCAGTATGAGTTTTGCCCTCATATAGAGCTCAAAATCAAGCCTAATTATGTCCTAAAGCCTGCAGCAGCAGAGCACCATCAATAAGTTGTTACTCTAAGAGGGGTTCAAAGCAGTTTACACCAAAGTTTTTCTGTCTGATAAATTTCACAATACATAGATTGAAATTTTTAAAAAGGAAAAAAATCCCCTAACAAACAAACAAACCAACAATTGCAACAAAATGTAAAGTCAAAATTTAAACTATTAAGACTTGAAAGTTAATAAATATTCTAAAATACTAGGTAAATTTTTCCTTTCTAAGCGGAGCAACTTAGTAAAACTGAGTATTCAGAAAAGCTTGATAGCTGGCAGAGATTCCTTATTATTTGAGCTGGTTAACCAAGTTGCATTCTTTTCGTTCATCAGCATTTGCATTATACGGCACTGGTCAATAGCAATTTGCCTACGGGGTTTGCAATGTGGAGACCTTCTCTCTTCCTCTTAGTTTCATATTTTCAAAATTCAGTTAAACGATGTAAATACATGAAAGTAATCTCTCTGGTGTTTTATCAGTTGCATTTGTGCTCCAGATTTTTGTTGTTAAGATGTTTGATACTTGGATTAATCTGCCTGCCAATGCCAAGAGCATTTTTTAAAAATTCTTTTAAAATTTTATTTTTGATGATGACGGGTTGATATGGTTTTGGTGGTGTTTTCTGATCTAGTTACTGATATGGTTCTTAAGGCAAATCTTGATAGCCTGCTGAGTTGATTCCTATGTGAATTAAATTCTGAATTTAATTCCCATCTTAGATACTGATGATCAAAAAATTGGTGAAAGTTGCTATTCCAGATGTCGTAAATGTCTTGACTCATTGAAGATAAGAGTAGTGAACTTTCTGTGCTGAATTACAACTTCAGTATTTTTCTTCTTGGAAAGTAAACCTCATTAGGTGAATAATGAAGTTTATTTGAGCAGAAAAACAAGCAGCTCATCCCTCAGATAGTTATATATCTCTTTTATATCTGAAAGATACTCTCTTGCACAAATTGGCAATACATACAGCACTCGGTATAACTTTAAAAGTAAATATTCTTAATTATGGGTTTTTTTCACTGCTTTACCTATCTGCAGAATGTAATATTTAACAGAGTATTTATGTTCAGGTCTTGCTCTATAAATTTGCTGTATGCAATTCAGAATAAGGCTGGAAGAACTTTGCCAGAATTCATCAAATGTGATTGAAATGAATTTTTGCCAGCTCTGAAAGAAGATGCTTACTTGCAGTATTTTTCTGTAAGTCTACCATACCCTAGAGCGGACTGCTTGGGTTGTGGGTATGATCTGAAAGTCAGGACTGCTTTTGGTCTCTTCTGCAGCAAGGGGGAAGAAAATGTGGATTCCATTAACTGCCTATATTCAGGTTGCATTTATTTAAAGGTGCCAAACACTTAAGAGAAGTGCTGTACTCATTTATTGTATTAACTGGGCCTCAGTGAGGCTCTTGGCATCTAACTTAATTTCTGTCTTACTTGTTGGTGAGGATGTGCTGGCTCAGTCAGGGGTTAAAAGAACTTGCTACCAGCTGCAGTTGTCTTCTATTTCTTTGCTAGAAAAAGCTTTTCCTGCTTTAAAGATACAGATATACCAGAGAGAATGTACCCCTTACTTATAATTAAGATTTAGAAATATAAGAGTTAAAATTAAAGACATATATTAAAAATGAATTTGAAATTTTATTTTTTTAGGACAAATTTTATTTTTTTGGCTTTCTTGTTCTATCTCTTACTGCCTCTCTTACAGAAATTCATAATCACCTGAATGGACTCTGTACCTTTTTGTGTCTCATCGTCATACACTCTGTTGACATAAAGGCTTCTCTATGTATCTGTTTGACAAAACATCAGTGTTCAGATCAATTTCTTTAAATAGTTCATTACATCCTGCAGTGGTCTTTGTGTTCTCTCCTACTGAAGGAAAATAACTTTGCACATAAAATTTGTAACACACATGTTCTTACAAAGTGTCTTTTAAGCCATAGCTTACCTATGCTAGGGAAAATATTTGTTCAAACTGTGGATTGTGTTTGACACTGACTTTAAAAGCCTGTTCTGAGGTCAGGTGCTAAAGCAGATCCATTTGGTCTGTGAGTTCAGAACAGTTAGGTGACTGATGTTTAATCAATACTTAGGCAACTAATTATTGATACTTGATTGTATTTAAGTTCTTATTTTGCAAGTATATTTGCGAGTAAAAATTTGCATTCTTACGGATTCTTTTTGATTTCCACATTTGTTAATGCATATTCCAGTTTTGCTGTATGGCAAAGTTTCCAGAGAAGGAATGAGAATAGCTGGGTAAGAAAAGAGAATTTCAAAATTATTTCTGAGCTTGCAGTTTCTTTTTTGAAACCCTTCACTCATTGTCTTCTACAGAATTTATTTATTTGGTTTCACTATTCTGTTTCCTCTTAGAATTTCTGTTTCCTCCTATAATTGAAGACTGTCAATTATAGAGCAGTAAATAAAAATTTGCATTCTTTCCTAAATCTAAAGTTATCATAAGTAAACACTATTTTGCTAAATGCTTTTTCAAAAAAAATTATTATATACAAATTGCTATAACCTTGATGAATAAATTTTTCTTCAAATAAAAAAAAATGCATATTGTTAAAGACAATAGATATAGTTCTTCAACACCATATTAACTGGGGTTTAGTTAATGTCCATGGTACATTTTTCTAAGTCTTGTTTCAAATTATTGCCATTGATAATTGGAGTGCATACTTATGTCACATTATCTAATATTTTTACTCTTTTACCTCTCTTCATTCTCTTCCATTTTAAAAAGATCACAACATCCTTTTATTTCTGTATGTTATACATTTTTCACCATATAGACAGAAAACGGGGGGGCAAACTGCTTAATATTTTAAGCTTCTTAATTTCTTCCAGTGCTCATAATATTCATGTTTGTGACGTTTCTGGATCATAGATGGGTTAATATGTGAGCATTTTTAAGAGAATCTCCATGTTTTAAGCCTTTAAAAATCCATTTAGTATTTTCAAGTTCAATTTCTAAGTCAACTCACCATTTGTTAAAGCAGTTCAATTTAAAATAGGTTCAAAATTCATACTTCTGCACATTGGTTCCACTTCAGCGTGCCAAAAAGACCTAATCCTCGCAAAAATGCTATTTGATCCCAGGAAGAAAGAAAGATAATGGATTGACCCTCTACATGGAACCATAAAAGAGAATTCTGGGCTTCTGCCATTCAAATGAATAGAAACCGGCAGCAATTCTAACACCTTTCCAGTTTCAATTTTATTGCATCTGCAGGCATCATGCTGGCTCGGTAAACATTTTAATGGTCAGACTCTGTCCACTTATACCATTACTATTTCCCTATTATCTCCTATTTTTTGTATGAAACAGAAAGGAAAAGGTGTCAGATTGTTGCAAATTAAATGAATGGAGATGCCATTTGCATTCATTTCAGCTGAAGCAAATCCCCTTCTTTCCCATTTCTTTGTTGTCCTTCAGAGAGATCTCTTACAGCTTCTGAAAATCCGTGAGCCAGGCTCTATATTTAGATAATGCTGCTGAAACTCCATGCATCAGTCTGTCACCAATGTGATAATCCTAAACCTGTTTCTGTAAAGAGTCCATCATTTCTTTTCAAATCTAATTGATTCAGATTAATAGAAAGATTTCAGCTACACATGCTCTGAAAAGCTTATTTTTTTTTTTAAATAAGGATGACTCTCTAAAGAATCCATAGCATAGAAAAACCACATAAAAGCTGATCAGCTTATATACTTGTACCTTTTTCTTTAAAATAAGCTTAGCTGAGGCACTGTCCTGTGTTGTCCTTATTAAAGATGAACTTGCATATTTCCATTTCTTTGGCTAAGATACAAGTTCTGAGTGTCAAGTCATATTTAATTGTTAAGCATGCAATACATAGCATTCTGAGTGCACTCTTCCTCAAGGCTGAGCTGGTTTTGAAACATTCCCTGTACTGGGCTATCTGTCTCCCATACTAGAACTTTGCTCGATTTTTGCTCCCATGTACCTCTGAAGTTTGGGAAAGTGAGCAGTTTCTTTAAAACCAGAGTTCACTCTTAAGAAAACAAGAGTGTTTGGAGTAAATTGTCATGCCTGAAGATTTCTTGTGTGGAGATAACTCCTTGGATGCCATGAGAGGAGACCCCAGATATGGCTGATCCTCAGGCCTACAGGTGAAGGAGAAATAACCAAGAGATTACTGAGGTGAGGAAGATACAGCATTGACTGCATGATCTCAAGAAACAGTCAGCTAAACTGAGGAATTAGGTCATGCCTTTAGAGTCAGCATTTTAAGCTGAGAAGGTTATTGGGGAAAAGAAGTATGTTTTTCAACCCAATACTGTTCCTTGCCCCAAATGGGTAGCACCTCAAATGACTTGTTGCCAGAATCCTCTGGCACACATGTGATAAAAGGAACACATGTGATTAAGTAGGGATGTGTAGTCTGTAGCCTTGGTCCCATAACTATGGCTACAGGCCTGCTCTGCCACACTGATTTGCTGCGAAGAAAGAAACAATGCTGCTAGTTGTAACACAGAAATAACAAAGAGGATGAATTCTGCCGTGTTTGCTTTCTTCCGATGGTCCTGTGGAGATGGGGAGACTTAATAGTATTTTCTTCTGTACTGCACATGAGAACACAAAAAAATTCTAATCAGAAAATGTTCAGTAGAACCATAAAATTAATTAAATTCCGGTAAAAACAGCAGTCCTAGAAGATGACATTCAAAATTGCCACAGACCAGTAGTTCATACATTTTCACATTAATGTGTTTTGACAAATAAAAGTTTTTCTAGTTTTCAGACAGACGGAGTTCAAAAATATTTCAAGACAGATTTATGAAACAGTAGCATGTGCCCCTCTCCAAATAAAACTTTGTTGCTTCATCTGTGAGTTCAGAAGGGCCTCCACAACCACTGGGGACCTGAGGGGTTGAGACAGTCTTCTCTGATTTTACAGAGACCAACAATCTCAGAGAGCAAAGATTTAGCCAGAAAAAGAGATAACTTACAGAGAGGGATCTGACCAATTTTTCAAAATATTCCAGCTGATGCTCTTAGTTCATATGATTTAGTTTCAGGTAGCCC
>VZTN01020004.1:12396-30525 GCA_013400515.1 Erpornis zantholeuca | reverse complement strand
TTGGCGGGGGCCAGGCCGTGGCGGCCGTGCAGGGAGCACCGCCACCAGCCCTCGCTGCCCGGCACGTGCCGCTCCAGCACCGTCAGGATGTCCCCCCGGCGGAACGCCAGCTCGTCCGAGCACTCGGCCTTGTTGTCGTACAGCGCCTTGGCCAGGCTGTGCTGGGGACACAGAGCACACCGACATGGTCGCACCTACACGAGGGCTCCGTACCTTCCAGCTTGGCGCTTCCACCTTGCTGGCTTGGTGTTTCCACCCAAATCCACTTTCCACCTCCACCTCGGTTTAATTCACCCACCCCTTTTCGCATTGAACAACCTCTCTCGAGCATTGGTTCCAGAGTTAAACTGCTGCACTTTGTGTCTGCTACGGTCAGTGCACTAAAGAAATAGATAATTCTATGACTGTGATATATTTCTTCACCTTTTCCCCCCCAAGGCTCTTGAAGAGCACTGCTAATATTCATTATTTAGATTTCTTATATTGGACTTACGACCTAAAACACCAGAAGTTCCACTTCAACATGAGGAAGAGCCTCTTTCCATGAGGGTGGCAGAGCCCTGGAACAGCTGCCCAGGGAGGGTGCGGAGTCTCCCTCTCTGGAGACATCCCAAACCCACCTGGATGCATTCCTGTGTCACCTGCTCCAGGTGACCCTGCCTGGACAGCAGGCTTGGACTGCTGATCTCCAGAGGTCCTTTTCAACCCTAAAGATTCTGTTATTACTTATGAACATTCCTACATGAAAAATAGGCGTTTTTCCCATTGTCATTCTGTGAATTCTTCGTCTCATATTTACTCATTACAAGATCACAGAATCATGGAATGGTTTGGGTGGGAAGAGACCGTAAAGATCATCTCATCCCACCCCCTGCCATGGGCAGGGACACCTTCCAGTATCCCAGGTTGCTCCAAGCCCTGTCCAACCTGGCCTTGGACACTTGCAGAGATGGAGCAGCCAGAGCCTGCAGGTAGCTTCAGTCACCCCAGGCATTTGTGCAAAGGGCAGACAAAGCTGTGGATATAATTTTTTAGGGTTTTTTCAGTACAAGATAGATTTTGCTTTCAGCTTTAAAACGGGACTGTCTGCTTCAGTGGGACACTGGCTGTGTCTCAGCAGGAATTTCTTATCAAAAAGTGCAAGTAATGTCCAGAGAGATAGCACCCAAATAGGAAACGTGATGCCCTGTATTTTTGTGCGGAGCATTTGCTGTGAAGCAGCAGCTGGCTTGAAGCTGCAGCAGAAGATCCCAATTTGTCGGCTCAGCTGGTGACAAGGCCCTGCTGTTGGCTGCAGGCGTTTCGTGGTCGGGGTGCCCGTGAACAATGGCTTTTTTGTGGGACCAGGGCAGCTGCCAGGGGTGGACAACAGCCCCTTTGGCCTCATGGCCCAGCCTGGCTTTTGCCTTTACGTGGGGGTCCACTTTTGATTTGCCAATGCCAAATGTTAGAGTCAGGCTCCCAGCAATCCCACCCTGGGCCAGGCCCTGGCTCCACATAGTAAAAAAAAAAAGGGAAAAGAGCCAACTTTTCCTGTTATTAATCAACCCTGCTCGATCCTTGGGTTTGGATGCTGCACAGATGCACTTTTGAAGGACAGACCCTGTTCTTCAAGCCTGAGGAGGGTAGGCAGAGGAAAATTCTCCCCCTTTTCCAACATGAAGAGCCTTATCCAGGCACACGCAGGAAATGGGTGAAGGGCCAGGAAGCCTGGGGTGAGGATCTGAGCCTGGCTGGGGCACACACAGCAAGGCTGCCCTTCCTACTCGCACCCACACAGCTGAGGGGAACGTTTGATTCACACTGTGGTTTTAAGAGGTGTCTAAATATTGACGTTTCCTCGGACAAGTCTTTCCTGTGGCAGCAGCACACTCGAGATGCTGCTGAGCCTAATTTTACAACCAGAGACACAAACCTTTCCATCCGAGGGGTCCCTTGCTCGAGGCACAGCACACGTTCCTGTGGTTTGGGCAATAAAGGTGGCAAATCCCAGGGCCAGCAGCCCCCAGCCAGGGGCCAGGCCAAGGCAGAACACTGTGGGTCAGATATTGCATTTCTGGAGCTCACATGGGGCATGTGGGCTCACAACTGTAATCAACACAAACCCAGGGACCTCAAAAATTATCCCAAATCAAGCCAAGCAAGAGATTAATTAATTAATCAATTAAATCATAGGGCATGCTGGGAAACCTGATCTTGATAGAAAGCAGATCTGATCATATCCCATGATATGATCTCATATCCCATCCAGAGGGCTGGAATGGAAAAATGAAGACTTTGACTGGAGAAGTGATGGACACAAGCCCCAAACTTCAGTAGAACATGAATGAGCTGAGAGATTGTCAGATCTTTGACAAGCTGAGTCAGTGGAGCTCTCAAAAAGAAGAGGTTTAAAAAAATAATGAAAAAACCCCAAACCCCTAAGGTTTTTCCAGCTAAGGCAGGGCTTAATTAAATTCCAAGTTTCAGGACAAACAGCCAATACTCTGGAGCTGCAGAGCACATCTTTGCCATGCACTCCTGGTATTTCAGTATTTCAGCAAAGCGCACAGCGCGCAGACAGAAGCTGCAGGAGGTGAGTGCCTGCAGGGCCGTGGGCTGAGCTCATCTGCAGTGCCGGCTCTGGATGATCCCAGGGGGGGCCTGTGCGGAACCCAGGCTCCCCGGGACACGTGTGAGGCACGGCTGGGTTAGTCCCTTCCTCCGGCGTGGGCAGAAGCATCCCTGACCCGCCCTGACCGTGCCCGAGCGCTGCATCCCCAGCGCGGCGCAGCCCCGAGGGATGCTCGGCGAGCAGGGCTCTGCTGCGAGGGCACTGCCAGCTGCATTCTTGGCCTGTGAGCCAGCAGAGCTCTGCCTCTCCAGTGAGTCCTCCCCAGCCAGGGCTCGTGGGGCTCTCTGGTGCTTTGTGTGTCGTGCCTTTGAATAATCAACGTGTAGAAAGCACTAAAGTGACACAGGGGAGGTCAAAGTGATCTTCCTTCTTTGCTTGCTGCTTCATCCCCATCAGCAGCCTTGTAAAACCTCTCCTCAGACAAAGAACATCCTTAAAGCTCCACAGAAAGCACCTTGAGAGGCAGGGCTGGGACTCTGCTCTCACTGAGCAAGTTTTAACAAGAAAAGAGGAAAGAAGTGTCCTCCCCGAGGCGCTGGGACCCCCAGAGCCCACCAGCACCCGAGGGCAAAGCGAGTGGTCACACACTGAGGGATTTACGGTGCAGGGTCTCTGGAACAGCCTCACTTTATAAGTTCTCCTGTGGCTGGAAGTGCATCTCCTTTACTGGAGTGTGGCTCAGATGTGCACAGAGTCATCCCCCCCAAAGCAGACTTTTCACATCTTTGTTGTTTGCATCTCCTTATCCAGCACGGGTCCCTCTATAAAACCTGACAGCCCTTGGGAGTCATAGCAGTGAAAGCTGCTACCTCATGTTTATTAATGGGGAAACTGTAATTAACAGCAGTAAAGCTGATCAGTGCTCGGTTCAATAATGTAAAACTCCACACCCTCGGACTGACATCTGTGCTCTGTGTACACAATAGATATTGATGCTAAGGAAAAAACATCCCACTGTTACTAAAATCTCCTGATCCCAAGCGTTATTGTCAGCCTATAGGACTATGCAAGAGAAAAAAAAAATATAAAATATATGCAAACATTGCTAGAAAAACCCAGATGATACCCAGTGACAAACAGCACATGAAAATTTGAGCATCTTGCCTGCCAACATAACTTCTCTATACCCCCTTCCCACTCAGTTTGTGTTTGGAAACCTCAGTTTACTACCATATATTATTATTTCTGAATGGGTACTGCAGTATTTCAGAGCATTTCAAATTAAATTTTTTTAAAATTTATTTTTTGTCTTCAATTTGCTTCTTAAAAACCCCCATTGACATAATGTAAATAAAGAGACTGTTTAAATCCTGGGAGAAATATTTCTCATGTTGCACATCAATGTATGTGTGAGCATTTTACCACAGGAAAGTGGGACTTAAAATATTTGAGGAGGAAGACATACAGCAGCATCCTGTGTTTGCTAAACAGAGCTGCTCATGCATCAGTGACACCTCTGACATGTTTATAGAGCAGCTTCCAGTTAATCTCTTCACCTCCCAGCAAAGCTGCAGAAATAAACATTCCCCATCATCCATTAGCTGGGAACAGGCTTCCCTGAGAATTCCCTTGTAAACCCCAGACCACGTTGAGTCACTTAAATTTTGCCCAGTTAATCATAAAGAGTTCACATCCACATCCACAAGAAAAAGGAGAATTTACCTTAAAAGTCATTCTCTACCTGCATGTGCAGCATTTCCTGTGACTTGCAGAAGGTCCTTCTGCATTTTTTTTTTCACATATTTTGGATAATAAATGTTCAGCTCATACAGAAGTTTTGTGTGAGCTTCAAGGAGGAATGAACATCAGGGCTTGCTTTGAGTGCTTTAATTGATTTTGTGAGGGTGGAAGCAGGTGCTGATAAGCAGATTTGGAATTCTAAATGGTCAGATCAGCTTTTGATCGAATACAGAACCACCACTTCGAAAATTCAATCTTACAACTCCCGCAGCTTCTCACAAGGCAGCACTGCAGAGGTGGGAATTACAAGCTAGAGTCCTGTTAATTTTCCCAAAACTCTCTTTTCTCCACAAATAGAGTTAATCAAATCCTAGCTGTGTTAAAACCACCAGAAGGGGCCGGTGCAGCCAGGATTTCCCAGCCCTCAGCCGCGTTTTTCCACGAGTGCTCTCATGCCCCAGTTGAAGGGAGAGGAACTGTCCCTTCCTGCTGTCCCAAACACTCACCCGCCTGCATTCCTGGGCCTCTGCTCCTCAGACCTTTCCCCCCATACGCACCCAATCCCTTTAGGTTTCTTTTGACTTTTTAAAAGCCTTTTAAGTAATCTGAGTACGTTTATTTCTAAACGTGGCTTCACAGATACAGCAAGCCCTGATGAGTACAAGTGCCCTCCTCAGAGCAGGGTCCTCACCCTCCCTGCTCTCCCTGCCCATGGATCAGGCGAAACATCCCCAGGGCAGCTCGGCAGGAGCAAAAGCCACATTTTTCCTGGGCAGGGAATTCCTGCTGCTGGAGATGTCCCTGCAGGCCGTGCCCTTTTTCCGTGGAGAGGTCAGGCTGGGGGTTTGATTCACAATGAATCAGCAGCAGCAGCACAACTCCCAAAGCTGCGCCTTCCTGGGGCTCTGGCTGCTCTTATCAGCCCCCAAATGAGCTCTTGTTTTAACCCTGCCCTCCGGGTTAAAGGCTCTGAGTCTGAGCAGATGAATTAAATACATGGAATAAATTGAGAAATGCATGTTTTCTGAGTGAGTATCACTGAAACTGTAATATTTCTCCAGGCAAAGCAGGTTTTCCACCTGGCCTAATGACTGGCGTGCATCCCCAGGAGCAGGCAGCAGCTGGACACTGCTCCTTGCCTGTCATTAGCAGAGGACACATGGTGACAGCACAGCCCTGCCCTGCCCAGCTGCCAGGGATCAGCTGGGACCCGCCAAGCCCCTCACTTGTGTCACAGCCCGAGATCCCGCTCAGCACAAAGCCCTGAGCCAAAAACGGCGACACACGGCTGCAAAGTGGATTTGATCCATCACTGATTGCCCTCCGCCACCAGAGAAAACAGCATTTCCTAAAAATGAGCGCTCCTTTCCTCTTCTGAGCCTCGGTTCTCCTTGCACAGTTCTGCAGGACGGGGCCAGTCCTTACCCTGGGGTGCAAAGGCTTTCCCAGGCTCACAGAACTCAGACTGAAATTACTTGGCATTTTCCTCATCACAGTGACCTCAGTTCTTGCAACATTTCCATTACCCATTTTCTAGGAGTCAATGCAAAAACATCTCTTTTGAGGTAATATACAGCTCAACAATTAAGCTCATTTTTTCCAGGAGAATGTGGAAGTGACCAGTCTGGGTCATTCACAATCATTTTTTAATAAGCTTGTTATTCCTCAAGGTACACAGAACCATCCCTCACCCCCCTCAGCCACTCTTCTGTTCTTGAGAAACAGATTGGATTCTATCTTAAAAAACACTTGGATTATATCTTTAAAATTAGCCCCGCGTGCTCTGTTAGTGATGTGCAAATGAGCTGAACACACACGCTGCAAAGGGACCCTGCCAGATGCAGATTTCACCCTCTGCACCCTACAAATGAAATCAGGAAAGTTATTAAATTAATTGCAGCAGAAAGAAAAAAATCAGTACTTACACTGACCTTCATGTTGCTGCCCGTGTCCCTGTTAGTCCATCACCTGAGGAGGAGGAGGACGAGGAAGAGGAGGAGGAGGAGGATCGCCCCAGCCCTGCCAGATCAGGCAGCACTGAAGGTCTGGCTGGAAGCTGGAGAGGGAAGGCTCAGCCCCTGCCACCTCCTGCTCCTGGGAGCCCCAGGAAAGCAGCTCCGGGAATGGGGGGAGCTCATGGCATAGCAGAACTCCCCCCAGGGAGCCCCTGGGCTGCAGCTGGTGATGTGCAGGACACACAGACCCCCCTGCAGGGAGCGCCTGCCCTGCCCTGAACGCAACAGCCCGGGAGGCAGGGCTGGAACAGGGAAAAGACTGGATTTGGAAGCATTTTTGCAGCGTTGTTTTTTACTCCTGGTTTGTTGGTTTGTGGGTCTTTTTGTTTGTTTGTTTAAATTCAAAGTGGTTTGAGGTTGGATACACTTTCAACCTGTCGCTAGAAAACTGAACGGATCCCCTTTGTGGTTATTAACTCGCTGCAAAACAACCTCACCCTGCAGAGGCAGAAAACCCGCGGGGGAAAGCCAAACATGACCTGCAGCTGAAGGGCTTTGTTTCTTGGGCTACTCTAAAAAATCCTTGAATATTATTAAGCTATAGTGTTATTTAAAATTATTCATGGTTGCTATTTGCCCAGCTGAGTCCAGGTCATGCTGGTGCACAGGTCTTATCACTTTGGACTTGTGATATCTTGAGGTTTGCAAGTTTTTACTGGTTTTCCTTTGTACAGGCTGGCTTTTCTCTGGTAAAAGCCTCTTCCTCTTCCTTCCTCTTTCCACAGCAGCTTCAAGATTAAATTAGACACTGGCTCCCAAAGCCACAATCATGTAGCTACAAAAGACTTGATTATCTGGAATAGAAAATGCTGAGTTGAAAAGCTTCCTCAACAAAATCTACACGTCTGGGCTGGGAGCAAACCAGCTGCTGTCCAAAGGAGAAAGAATTCCTTTGTGGTTTTCCTCTTCTTTCTTTTTTTTTTTTTTAATATTAAAAGTAGGAGTTTGACCCTTTCAGACACTTCACGTAGGTGATAAGAAGCCATTCGCTTGCTACCCTGGAGTTTTTCAGGTGCTCCAGCATTTGAAATGATGGACAAATATCAGTAACAGACCCACATCTTGGGGCCACAGAACTACTTTCAAATTCAATTAAATGTTCCCATGAATTAACCCCAGAGGGAATTCCTGCTATGCAGGGACACCTCCCACTGTCCCAGGCTGTTCCAAGCCCCAATGTCGAGCCTGGCCTTGGACACTGCCAGGGATCCAGGGGCAGCCACAGCTGCTCTGGGCACCCTGTGCCGGGGCCTGCCCACCCTCCCAGGGAAGAATTTCTTTCTAATATATAACCTAAACCTCCTCTATTTCAGTTTGAAGCCATTCCCCCTTCTCCTGTCAATCCATCTTTGGAAATTGTCTCCATGTTTCCTGCAGCTCCTTCAGTCCTGCAAAGCCACACTGAGCTCACCCCAGAGCTTCTCCTCTCCAGGTGAACACCCCCAGCTCTCCCAGCCTTTCCTCCCAGCAGAGCTGCTCCATCCTCTGATCCCCTGGTGCCTCCTCTGGGCTCTCTCCAGGTCATTGCAGCCCCCAGTGCTGGGGCAGAACCCCAATCATTCCCCACTCGTGTTGTGGGCGAGAAGGGAAGATGTGATCTGGGCATTTTAGGAGAGAGAAACTCCACATGCACTTCCTGCACCTCCAACACACTCCTGCTTTCCCTGTGGCAGCAGCTCAGCCAAAGCTGTCACAGCAGGAGCCCGTGGAGCTCACGGGGTTTGAATTGCACCAAGGCGTGCAACGCTTCCTGTGGCGCCCCTGGATATGCAACAACAACCAAACAACAACAGTTTCTGCCTCAACACAAACTGAAATCGTTTCCAGAAGTGTTTCCCTGTGCAGGTGCAATGCTTGGGGCACAGGGATAATCACAGAGTGTTTCCTGTCGCAGTAATGCTGCTCAGGGCTGGTGCTTCAAGGAGTCCAGAGAGCACAAAAAAACCACCTTTTTGTATTTTTATATTATGCAAATATATAATAAACAGTACTGCTGGGCCAGTAGGTGCCTTATAAACAGTTCATAAATGATGCAGAAATAAGTTTGGCTTTTTGTTGCCCAGCTGAAGTTGACTGGGTTGCTCTGGCCATGTCTGAACTGCTCACAGCAGTACAGGGAATCAGTTTGCTACCATGACATTGACTTACTGACAGTTCACTTAAGGAACTGGAATTGTATCTAGAAATAGAAAATTCCTCTATATAGAGATGAAAAATGTCCTGCCTCAATTACTGGTGACTCAATGTGAAAAGTAACCCCCTAAACTTTACAAGCCTCTATGGAAAATTTTGAGTGTAAAAAAATGACTCATTGAGGGGGGTCCTGTTAAGGTTTTCCCCTCCACCTTTTCTATCAAATTTCCAGGAGGCAGTTTATTTACAGCAAACACTGAGATCATAATCCAGGATGAAAATCTTAATTCCATCACACTTGTTAGACTTGCAGACAGCAGGACAGCAAGGCACTGACTTCGAATCAAGATTTCAGCATTCTCCAACCCTTACAGGTACAGCAGGGCCTTTTATCTGTATAAAATTAATCTAGATGGAATACAAATGCAGAAATAAATGTAACAAGCCTTTTACACTGGTTCCAGTCTTTCAAAATAGGAACACATAGTGTTTCAAAATGTTTTCTGGTGTGCATGTAACACAAAGGAATTATGTCATGCAAGAGCTCACCAGGGCTGCCCCTGAAAGTCTCTGGCAAAGGATTTGCATTTCTAATATCCCTGCAGCATAGAACTAAGGTGGAACCTTGACATTATATCTTTATAATCTCACAAATGTGGTCATTTCCAGCTGTTTGTTGGTTTTGAATCCTGCTTTATTCAGGATCCTTTCCAGGAAGACATTTCTCCCAGTCAATGGTTTTGTCATAACAAAAAGCACAGGGGGATGTCAGGTACAGGAGCCTTCTGTCCCCCAAACACATCACAGAATCACAGAACCACTGAGGATGGGAAAGAGCTCTGAGACCACCGAGTCCAAGCTGTGCCCGATCCCCACCTTGTCCCCAGCCCAGAGCTCTGAGTGCCGCCTCCAGACCTTCCTTGGACAGGATGGGCACTCCAAACCTCCCTGGGTGGCTACCCAATTCCTGACTGCCTTTTCCATGGGGAAATTCCTGCTGCTGTCCAAGCTGAGCCTCCCCTGGCCCAGCCTGAGGCTGTTCCCTCTCCTCCTGTCCCTGTTCCCTGGGAGCAGAGCCTGACCCCCCCCAGCTGCCCCCTCCACAAGGTCCCCCCTGAGCCTCCTTTTCTCCAGGCTGAGCTCCTTTCCCAGCTCCCTCAGGAATTCTCCAGCTCCTTCCCAGCTCCGTTCCCTGCCCTGGACATGCTCCAGCCCCTCATGGTCTCTCTTGCCATGAAGTGCCAGAAGTGGAGGGGCCTCATCAGGGCTCCTTCCAACATCACCAAGAATCCCACTGAACTCAAACATCAAACCCTTCCCTACCCAAAACCCAGACCTACCTGAGCAGTTGTGCTGCTCCTTGGGTTTGCATCCATTGCTGCCATTCCCCACGTGGAGCAAGACACAGAATCACAGCGGGATGGGGACACTCGAGCCCCGTGCAGGCACCGCGCGTTGGGAACTCCGCCTCAGCAAAGTCCATCTGACAGCTCTGCCCCTAACAGCACTGAGAACTTCAAACAGTTTTCATGTAAGATAGTATCTATAACAGAAGATGAGGAGGATGGAATAAAACCCCCCAGAAAAAACCCTTTTGGCGACTAGAAGCAAGAAAAATGATGAGTGCAAGTGGGATGTTCCTTGGTCTGTGCGCCACCAACTTGTTGCAGTTAAGCAGTGGGAAGTCTGAGCCCTCTGCTCATGCTCCTGTTTCCTCTTTTGCAGCAGCAAGCTCAGGGCTGTGGCACAACAAGGAGCTGCACAGGATTGATAAGACACCACTGCCACAGTCCCATCAGTGCAGGATTTCGCAGCCAGGTTTTCCTGGCTTTCCAAGCACTCTGAGCTTTCACAGCCTGGATGGCAGCAGGAAGCAGGAGCCTCAAGGCACCTCCAGACTTCCACAGGGAAAGATGATTCCAGAGTCATGGAATGGCTTGGGTTGGAAGGGAGCTTAGGGACCACCTCATTCCATGGGCAGGGACACCTTCCACCAGACTAGGTTGCTCCAAGCCCCCTCCAACCTGGCCTTGGAGATGAAATTTCACCCCAGGGTTGTATTTTCTCCCTCAATAGGATGAGATCAGTTTCTCCCAGCCCTTCTTTCTCCAACAGAAGCTCACCAACCTTCTGGCCTCAGCAGAGGTGCAGGACGTGGACATGCAGCAGGGTGCCAAGGGCAGGATGGTTTTGTTCTAACAAAGTAAATTTTTGCACTTGCAGTGTGAGTTACAGCCCACAGAACTGAGGAAGCTCAAGGTGAGAGCTCACACTGTTCACACTCACAGCAGTGCTTTACCACATAAACTACCAAAAGAGGGCTTTGAAAGCAGATCCCAAACACCAGTAGCAAGTGCACTAATTATAGACAGGTGCTTTAGCAGAACTAAAAAAAGGTGGCACTCAAAAAAAAAAAGCCGCTGCTGTCACCCATCCCACATCACCCTCGCTGACTGTGTCAGGACTTCCCTTTCCCTTCCCCCCGCTCTGCTTCTTGTTTCTCCACCAAAAAAGCCACCAGCGCCACTATCTCTTGCCACCACTGCTCCTGAAGGGTCAGGAACTCAGAGGCAGAGGAGCAAAGAGCATTAAGTCTCAGAAATGTTTTGCATACATGGAGCTTTTCAAGAGAACATGAAATTGCATTATATTAAAAAGCACAGCCCACATTCTACACTTTCAGCCTCCGACTGCACCTGATTCAGGTGTAACACAACAAATTCATCATTCCCAAGCCCCCAAAGCCCCAGCCTCCATATTTGATCCATTTCTCTTTTGTTATATAGAAAACAAATACAATTCCTTTTTTATGTATCAAAGAGCTTTTTAAAAAGCAATCTTTATTTAAATACAGACAAAACCTGTACCCTCATCAGCCCTTGACAACTCCTCAGTGTGATGGGAAATGAATCCAGCAGCAAGAACCACCTCCCATTTAAAAACCCTCGCGAAGGCAAGTGCTGAGCTCCCAGCTGTGATGCCCAAGAGCTCTGCACGAGGAGGCCTCCAAGAACAAGTTTAAGGCTCTGCTCAGGCAGATCTCTGGGAGAATAAGTAATGAATTTTCCAACTTAGAGAAGTTTTAAGCACAGTTTCTTAACGATGGGCACTGCGTTTGTGACTAATTAATAAAGAATGTAATTCAAGTGCTGTGTAACATAGGTGAAGATTTCTAAGTCAAATGAAACAGTGACATTTCTGAGGTACATATCCAAAAATTCAAATGTACAAGTTTCTTTCTTTGAGAGGATACTAAAGGTCTCTAAGGCAAAATGATTCTCATTTTCACCTGCAGCAGCACTGTCACATTTTAGTTGCAATGGGAATATTCCTTAAAATGATTAGAAATCCATTTTGAGGTCCCACTTGTTAAGGTAAATTCAAAAGATGAGATGAAGTCTGAGTTTTAACACCAGAACTAGAAGACCATTTCTTGAATTCATCTAAACCATTTTAAATCCTGTTTGAATTCTTTTGGCACAGCTCAGAACTGAAGGCCCATAAACAAAAAACACAAAAAAAAATACACCAAAACCCCAGACTGAAAGATACAAGCCAGAGCTTTACAAATAATGTGGCTGAAGGCAGCTTAAGGCTTCATTAAAGTATCTACATTGAGTTCTGCTGCTCTTTGTGTTATCTCTTCTCTACTGTAGGTCAGTGGGATTGCACAGACACAACACAGAGCAGATCTGGCTCCTTCTGCCCAGTTTGAGCAAGACACAGTCCCATTATCCCTTGTGATTCAGAAAGGCAGGGGAACAAGCTTAGCCCTTCCTGCCAGGATCCTTTTATTCTCCACCCCCTCCCTTCAGTACAATTAGAGATGACTTACAAAAATGAAACCACGCACACTAATAAAAAAAATTAGTGTGGGGTGAAGAGTCACAATATTTTGTTGTTTTCCTGCCACATCTGACAGAATCCAACCCGGGCCCAGCGCGGCTTCCCCGGAGGCTGCTGTTGGCAGAACAACCACACAGGAGCTGCAACATCTCTGCTTGGAGAAGCTCAGTCTGTGGTGGACCTCCTGTACCAGAACCTGGCCCTGTAGTCGTCGCTGCAGGTCATGAAGCCGGGGTTGGTGGGCGAGTGCACGATGCAGCGCACGATGCTGTTGTGGCCCAGGGACAGGAGGTTCCTGCGCTCGGCAGTTCTGGAATCCCAGCAGCACAGGCTTATGGTCCTTTCATCTGGGAGCAGCACGTAATCCTCTGTGTGGTTGAACACAGCCTGAGTCCTGTGCACTTGGCGGCCACTCAAACCAGCACCTAAATACAGGCGGCAAAATAGGCACTTTTAGGAAGTTTTCAATAGCTAAGAATAATTTTCCCTAAGTATCCATTTTCTACAAAGGAGCTGTATTTTCTCTGCTGTCCAACCACTTCCACAGGCAACAGGTGATGCAGGAATGAATATTCTTTTGTAGTTGTATCATAGGACCAGAAAGATTTGAGTCCAAGCTGTGCCCCATCCCTACCTTGTCCCCAGCCCAGAGCACTGAGTGTCACATCCAGCCCTTCCTGGGACACCTCCTCCTGGGATGGGCACTTCAAACCTCCCTGGGCAGCCCCTGCCAAGGCCTGAGCACCCTTTCCAAGGGGAAATTCATCCTGCTGTCCAGGTATATATTCTAGAATTCCTCACAGGACAGAAGGAACACCGACTGCAGCTGTGACAAGTGCAATCCTTTACCTTTAAGAGCATTTTTGCCTTATATTTCTGCATGAGGCTTTCAGCTGTGACCAAGGGGAAAGAGCACAGAGAGGAGAACCCAGAGACTCTGATGATTCTTGAGGACTTTTCAGTGTATTTATCACATGGCACATGTTGTATGACCTACCTTGGCCATACCTCAGATAAAATGGGTCATCTATAAACATCATGCACTGCACAGATCCTACTCGGGATCCCGCACAGGTTTCCCGGGAAAGTGCTGCTCCCTGCTGGCCGCAAGCAGGAGAGCTGGAGTGCAGAGACCTACAAACCCCAAAGGCTGACACACACCATTTTCAGCACCTTTTGTGCTCCTACTGCTTAAGTAAAATCAGTGCTTGACCCCAAAGCCTCTCACACAGCTGCTGTCAGATGCAAAGCTTCCACAGCCTTCATCATTCCCTAAATCCTGCTGAGATCCAAGCGTGGCACTGTCAGCACACTCCAAGAATTACTAACTTGCACACAACTGCAAACTTGAAAAAAATACACTAAAAAGAGAACAAACCAGCTGGAGATACATTTCAGAGTACTGCCATGGCTATAGAGCCAAGAGCTAAAGGTTAAATCAACTGCCCTGAAGTAGCTTCAGTGTTTCTTTGTACTTTTCCCTCCAAAACAGTGGAGTAACGATGTCAGAAACTTCTCCAAAATCTACTCAGACTAAATACGTTTACACTGACACACAGAATCACAGCCTCTCTGCTGGAATTAGGAAGTGTTTCCAAAAATCTCACATCAGCAGTTTCTCCACTGCCTTTACGAATGATTATTGCTCTGACAAAATTTCCAGCCCTGCCATGGCTCAGCACGTGCAAAAGAAGGTGCCTGGAAAGTCACCTGCCACATACCTGTGTATTTCACCAGCGTCCGACCAGTGGATATCTCCCAGAGTTTAGCTACAGAGTCTTTCCCACTGGACAAGATATACTTGGAATTTTTGGAAAAAATAGCAGAGCAGACTTCAGCTCCATCGTGTGCCTTCTCAAAGGTGGTGATGCAGCGGTTGGAGACCCCATCCCAGAGTTTGATGCAGCCATCCTTGCTGCCTGTCACGTACATGTTGGCGCTGGCGTTGTAGTTGACAGAGCAGATGGCGTCCGTGTGCTGGTCCTGGGGGTTGCAGGACACGAAGCACTGGAAGGTGTTGATGTCGTACAGGCGTAATGTAGGGTGCTGGGTCCCCACCAGGATGAAATCCCCAGAAGGGTGGAAAGAAATGGAGCGCAACATCTCTGCTTCCTGTTGGGTTAAAAACGCACAGCGGGTGAGGAGGGGAAAAATCTGAAATGGAAGGGGCAGTGCTGGTGGTGTTAAAGTGCTAAGGAACTACTTGAATTAGCAGCACAAACTGGAAAATGTTTCCTGTGGGATTGAAATGACAGGCTGCCTGTGGCTGTTTTGCAACTTTTGTCCTAGAGCAGCCTGCAGTGCCTCCTTGTTTCAGGGTATCATACACCCCCAGCCCACCACCACCTAATCCCAAACAGTCCTCTGAAGGTAATAGAATTAACTTCCAAGTTATTCATATTAGAGTTCGTCTAATGAATAAAAAGCTGACTGGTACCAATTTAAATACAGGTGTCCATGATGCACAAAATTAAGACACAATCTCTGTAATGTCTGCAAGTGTTGTGCCTTGGTGCTCCTACACCCCTAACCCCCGAGGCACAGCTCAGCTCACAACACCTCAGCACTCAAACATCTGAGCTTTGGCTGCTCTGACCAATATCTCACCTGGATATATTTGAAGGCTCTTTTGGCAGAAGGTTTGGAATAATCAAACAATTTAAGTGTGTAGTCCCTTGAGCCAGATGCCAGGATCTGCTCTGTTGGGTGGAAAGCCAAACACGTCACTTCATCCACGTGATCGTACAGAGTCCGGATCACTGGGTGGTTTTCCATGTTCTGCTGTGCTGTCTCATTCATCATGACCTACAAAGAACATTCAAAGTGTTGCTGTTGGAAAACAGAGCAGGTGTTTGACAAAAAAAGTAGGTTTTAGGATTGCCAGAGTGGCTGAACAGCAGCTCCTTTCTGACATGACCAGGCACACAGTCTGCTCCCTTCATTATCTGAAGGCCCTTTACATGTCAACAAGTAAGATCCTTGTGTCTTTATAAAGGTTAAAACAACTTGGCTCAAGGACAAACAAGTTTCAGGAGCAAAGAACTGGTGCAAGAAAACATCACCTGTTTATAAACAGCACAAAGCAAAACACTGCTGTAACAATCCAGAGAAGCTGCACCAAAACTGCAGCTCTTTGCTGACAGTTTGGTGTGTGCTCTGTGCAAAAAAATCCCAATTTTCATTGCCACCTGATAACTGCCTTGGAGAAAGATAAAGCAAATCTACGTGTGAAACAGCTCTGAAATGCCCACTGACAACACAGGTGGCCATAAGGGCTGCAGAGGCCACAAATGGGTTTAACATGAACTGTGGTCAGACAACATAGCCACAATCAGCACCCAGCAGGAGCCACTTCTGGCTCAGCTCTCTCCCTGCTGCCAGGAGTGACACCAATGTCCTTGCCCTGGTTCTTCTTCCTTCAAACAGAGTTTGTGAGCAGCTGCTGGAGCATGGAATATGTTGAGACGGGTGTTTAGTCCAACCCACTGAGGCAGCCACAAGGTACAGGCATGGCACGGAGAGAACTCCCGGAGTGGTTACAATTCATTACCCCAATGGGCATGGCATGGACACAATTCCCAGAGGTGCCAATCCCTTACCTCGATGGGCATGGCGCTCTTGGCCAGCATCCTCTCGGTGTCCAGGATTTTGATGGAGGCATCGGCCGACCCTGTGGCTATCAGCTGCCCATCCCTGCTGTAGGTGGCCACGCGGCAGGGCCCTTTGTGGGATGTCACGTAGCAGGTCTCGTACTCGGACGCCTCGGGGGACATGGTCTGCACGTCGGCGTCAAACTCCAGGTCGATGCCGGTGCCCGGTGCCACGGTGTCCGAGCGGCCGATGGCGTACTGCACAGCGCTGTCGTCGTTCTCCATGCCTGGGGACACACAGGGCACGCGCTCAGGGCAGGGACCGCGCTCCTCAGCCCCTGCCGCGGCTCCAGGGAAGTTTGGGAAAGGCAGCCCTGAGGGTAAAGCTGGGCTGGCAGAGCAGGTTTGGTCACACAGCACTGGGGAGGGATGAATGGGAGCTGGGCTGCAGCGGAGCAGCCCTAATTAACTATGAGAATACCCCAGTGAAGACTTGAAAGTGTTGATAAATGCATTGAGAATCAATCATTGGCCATGGACAGGCCTTTGGTCAGCTCTTCGAAGCAGAGCAACGAACCCCAACACTATTACATGAGTATTTAAGTACAAAACCCAAAGGCAACTACTGATTCTTTTCCCATTTTATTGCACTGAAGCCAAGCTATCCCAGCACTGCAAGAGAAAAAAGTCACTTCTTCAGTTTCCAGGATGCAGCTACACACCAGAAAGTTCAGCACTGGAAGTGGCAACAGGGCAGACACAAGGGCTTTCAGCCCAGTGGTGATCTTTTTGCTGCTATCATCCGCTCATTTCAAGTCTACAATTTGTATTTCAAGCAGACACAAGTCTTCACAGATTTATACCCTCAGAACTCAGCTAGCTCAGGCAGCAGAACCAGTTGAGTTACACACAGTGTCATGGCCAGAACTCTTCCAGGACTCAGCCAGCTTGTTCCAGCAGCAGCTCATGGGATTCCCTTGTTTTCAGGGAGAGAACAGCTGACAGCCCTGCTGAGGCCCCAGAGTGTGAAGCTATTTCCTGGGGACTGAACTATAAAAGCCAGCAAAGATTGCCAATGGAAGGACTTGCTCCCTTTCCAACACTGTCAAACAACAAGATGAAAAGTATTTATTTCTAAAGTCAGCAGAACTGTGAGGGTGAAGCTTTCCCTCAGATCTGTGCTCAGTGATCTCATTCACTGGGATATTTTGGTAAGATTACCACTCACCCAGGACCCTGAGTGTCCTCAGAGGAGTTCAAACAGATCTGGCCAAAACTCAGCGATCTGGTTTGTTTTTAATGAAATAGGAGTGCCCTCCAAAAAACCCCACAGAGGCAAAGGCAGTACCCAAGAGTTGTGCTATTACCAGGCACCACCTTTGCATCAAAGGTGTCTTTCCTGTGACACCATCCTCTCAATTCACTGGGGATTTAGAAACTAGACTTTTATGTCAGCTTTTGATTGCGGCTTACCTAACTTAATTAGGTGCAGCAGTTGTTCAGAGGGTGCACAGACAGACTGTGGTTTGATCTCATTTATCAAGCCATTGGCAATGTTGATGTATCCATCATAGAGCAGCTGGCTAATTATCAGTTTGTAAAGTTGCTGACGGTCTTTCAAACTGACTTTTGTCCTATACATTGTGAGCAGGGACTGCCTTGGGGGGGCCTGGAATGAAGAACAAAAATCACATACAAAAGAGTTGCATGAAACCACCAGAACCTTGGAATAAATCTCAGTGCAGGCACCAAATGTTGCTGTGGTTTTGATGAAAAGCAGAGATGGAGGGAGGAAAACGGGGGAGAAATAGGAGGAAAAAGGGGGAGAAAAGGGAAGAAAGGGGGAGGAAAAGGTGTAAGAAACAGAAGAAAAAGGGAGAAGAGTTAGGAAGAGGCAGAAGAAATGGGAAGAAAAGGGGGGAGAAAGGGGAGGAAAAGAGAGGAAGAAAAGAGGAAAAGGAGAGGAAAAGGCAGGAGAAAGCAGAAGAAAAGGGAAGAAAAAGAGGGGAGAGAAGGGAGGAAAAGGGAAGGTAAGAGGGGCGAAAGGGAAGGAAAACGGGAGGAAAAACCTGTTGCGCTTGTTTGCGGTGTAAATGAAAATCTGGGCCATAGACCGGCCCGGACTGTGCTAAGCAGCACCGGAGCCGGCAGCAAAGCCGCGGCATGAGCCGAAGGACGCTGCCGGTGCTGCCGGCGGGCCCGGGCTCCGATGGATGGATGCACGGGGCGCGCAGGACAGCACCGCGCCGGC
>VZTN01020004.1:0-10643 GCA_013400515.1 Erpornis zantholeuca | reverse complement strand
GGGCCTGGTTCGGCGGGAGGGTGTCGGTAAGGGATCGCTATCGATAAGGGGTGATAATTGATACGGGACCCGAGACCTTCTGTGCTCCGGTCACTGACCCCTGCTGGCTTCCTCTCGCCCGCAGCCAGAGCCGTACGTGCCGCTCCCGCTCGGCCGCTATGGACAGGAACATGAAGGAGAACCACGCCGTGTACCCCGGCCGTGTTGGCAAGGTAAAGGTCTGAAATCCATGGTTTATGTTCGTCTTCCTGAGCGGTTTCCTCTACTCGACGGTTGGTCTCGAGGCCTGGAAATTTGCTATTAAAATTATATAGATCTGGTCGGTTCAGGGAGTGGCGGTTTATTGCGTTTCTCCCCATCGCACATTAGCTACAGGTTTCGAACTCGTAATTTGTCTTTCAGTAGCTTTTTCCTGGACGAAACAGTGGTCAGAGCTGATTTTCTTTATATACTATTATTAATTTCAGTATACCTTATTAAATGGGGAAAGCTTTCTTATAATTTAAGTACTTAAGATACAACCAAATTATTTCAGGTACGTAAAAAAAAGTGAGCTGTCAATGTCACTGTTGATACACATGTGAATCTATCAACACATGATTTTTAGTGTTTCTGTTACAGTGCTTTGTGTGGTTTTGCCATCCTGAATGGGGCCATAAAGGTTCTGGTGTGCTGTTGTGCAGTTAACATGTCATAATTTCTCTTGGAAGGTTGCAAATCCCATTGGGGATGGCCCCAAACGTGTCCCTGTGTCCCAGCCTTCAGCCCAGAGCCGCTTACTGACCAGTGGAGCTCCAGCACAACGCGTTCTGTGTCCTGCGAACTTTGCCCGGCGAGTTCCTGTGCCATCCCAAAGACCTCTACACTCAACCCAAAAACTGCCCAGTAACCAAACCACGCAGCAGCTCCGACCTAAACTGCCCCAGCAAGCCCCTGCCAGGCCTCAGGCTACAAGCAAGAGCAGTGAAAAACCTCCCCAGGCTGCAGGACCTGGTAATTCTGAGGATGATTTATATGTTTTTGCAGCTCAGGATACTCCATAAAGCTGCTGCTGATCCAGGGACAGTCCTGGAAGGGAGTTCTTGGTTGTGCCCCCAAAGAGAAGAGCAGCACATGGTTCACCCTGGGTGTGACTGCATCATCCTTGTGAATTTATCTCTAAATTAACCATTTAGAGCCAATATGCTGCTAAAAACTTCCAGGTGCTCAGCAGCCAGTTGGGAGTCAATATAATTGGCACTCCACAGGTTTCTTCAAGATTCATGCACAAGAATATATTTGTGCATTTGGGGAGAATTCATGGTGTTTTATTTTCAGAAAGCTTTTAAAATTATGTTTTGCCAGGACTGGTTCTTTCCCAGTGGTCAGTTATGATTTAAAATGCCACTGAATGTATTATAAAAGCTGTTTTTTTGGATGAGGCACAGACATTGATTTGTTCCCATGTGTTTCTGTGTTGTGTTTGTGGGTTTGGCTCATAAATTGATTTATTTCTCTGTACACAGCAAAAAACCCTGAAGCAGAGAGCACCTCTAAACAGAAAACTGAAGAGACTGCTAAGAAAAAATCTGAAGAGCCTAAAAAGAAAAGTGAAGAGACTAAAAAGTAAGTTTTATGCCTGAATTCTAGATAACTGAGCTCTGCTGGAGTTCCCTTGCTTGTGGAGCCTGGTGACTCCCACACTTTGCAGACACAACACGAGGAAAGCTGCCTTTGACTTGGTGATTGTCAGGAACAAGGACTTGCTGTAATCTAAAGAAAACTTTGCTAAAGGCAGAATAGCTCTTCCTGTGGGAGAACACTGATAGCTGCTGCCCCAGTCCCAAGAGGCACTCCTGAAAATACAGCCTCCCTCATCTGGGCAGGAGGCTGCAGGCTAATTTGGGATGAAGTTGGATTTATTTATGGAATTTTAAATTGTTTTGCTATGCCCTAGTGATGTGTCTGGCTTAAGTGTACCTAAAGGAGCCCAGCTTGGTAAACGGGAGTTTCATTTTGTAGTAATGTGGTTGGTGTAGTGTCTGCAAAACATTCAGGAAGGAAGAAAATAGCTTTTACAACTTCCTTTTGAAAAATCCCGATGCCTACTTTATTCTCTTGGTGTTTTCTTACAGACTAAAATCTAGTTTAGAGGCCTAAGCATCTTTTCAACAGGAATGTTATAAACTAATTTTGAGTCGAAGCCAACACAACTATCCAGCTTTTAACTTTCCTCTTGCAGAAGGCAATGGTCTCTTGATGATTTTGAAATTGGTCGTCCTCTGGGGAAAGGAAAATTTGGGAATGTGTACCTGGCACGTGAAAAACAGAGCAAATTTATTCTTGCACTGAAAGTGCTCTTTAAAACACAACTTGAGGAAGCTGGTGTAGAACATCAACTACGAAGAGAAGTGGAAATACAGTCTCATCTTAGGTAAAGTTTAGTGACTAATTACTCTGCTTTGTTTGCATCCAAATAAAGTAACCTTGATTATGATAAGATTTTTTCTTTATGATAAAATTTACTTATGTGTTGTGAGCTGAAGGAGCACTTAGGGAATGAAATTCCCATGCTTGCCTTGAAAGGGGGAACTAGGACAGGGAAATTAAAGGTTTTGGACAAATACCTGGTTCAGAGAAACATTGAAATTTCTTTGCAGGCACCCCAACATTCTCAGATTATATGGCTACTTCCATGATGTGACAAGAGTCTACCTGATCCTGGAGCATGCACCTCGTGGAGAAGTCTACAGGGAACTTAAGAAGCTCACCAAGTTTGATGAGCCAAGAACTGCTACTGTAGGTTGTTCCAGCTTCCTCTCCATTACTCTGTATCTGGAATACCTGCAGGATAGAGCCAGCTCTTCAGATCTCAGGGGAAACTGGGATTCCTTAGCTGCTAGCTGGCACAGGGACAGGGAATGATTGGGAAGACTTAGTGCTGTGCAGAAATTTAAGTTCAGAATTGCTTAATATTGCAAGCCATGGCCTGTATTGCCAGACTTCAAGGGTTAAGGAACAATTGCTTTAACTTAAAACTAAAATTATGCCTCAAAAAGGCTGTGCTGCAGCCAGATAAACTCAGGTGACAATGTCTTTGTGACTTAAACATTGTTCTTTCTGCACGCAGTACATCACAGAACTTGCAGATGCCCTCTCGTACTGTCACTCCAAGAGTGTGATCCACAGAGACATCAAGCCAGAGAACTTGCTGCTTGGATCAAATGGAGAGTTAAAAATTGCTGATTTTGGGTGGTCTGTGCATGCTCCATCTTCTAGGTGAGAATTCAGTCTCTTGTGCAGTGAATTCCTGTAGTCAGTGTTAGTTTTTGTGTCACACAGTTGTGGAAGGGAGGTACACGTGAACCTCTTAAAATACTGGGGGAAAAATGCTGCTACAACAGGTCCTAACAGTCAGCTGGTGTTGGGAGGGCTGTTATTCTGATTTTCAGGTCAAACCTTGCTGACCCTGAAAGAGATGAAGGTTGATGTAGGGTTACTGTGATCCCTGAGGTGCCAGACCAGCACTTGGACTCAAACATTACACTGGAAATTTGGTTATTTCTTGGAGAGTGTGAAATTGCACCTGACGAGGGATGAATGGATCTGTTCTCGCAAGTGGGGTGAAGAAAGGAGCCAAGACTGACTGATTGTAGGGACTGAGATACTCTCAGGAGAAGTAGAAAATGTCTTGCTGCCTTTTCTTTCCCAGCTGTTCTGGTGATGCTGAGTCCATTCAGGTGGATGCACTGAAGTACCAGAGGATTGCCAGCATTAGTCTTTATCTGGCTCTTGAAATAGATCCTATAATTATCTTCATCAATGATTAACTTGGACTTTTCTTCAGGAGAACAACTCTCTGTGGAACACTGGATTACCTGCCTCCTGAAATGATTGAGGGAAGAACACATGATGAAAAGGTGGATATTTGGAGCCTTGGAGTTCTGTGCTATGAATTCCTTGTTGGGAAGCCACCTTTTGAAGCAGCAACCTATCAGGAAACCTACCGAGCTATTTCCAGGGTAAGTGCTTATCTGGATTAGCTGGGTCATGCTTTTAGTTCTAGGAAGGTTTCAGCAAACTTAAGTTTGAAGCATAATGAAAACAAACACAATAATATACAAATGCTTCTACAAGCAGTGAGAAGCTTGTTCAGGATTATGATGAAATGATTTGATTTCATCTCAATAGGCAGAAGGTGCACAGCTTTCAAGGTGTAGCTTGAAGGTTGAGTAGAACCCTTTGGTTCTGTAGTTTGGTTATTGCTAAGGAACTTCTGCGTAATTTTTAATGTCCTTTTTTCCTTAGGTGGAATTCAGGTTTCCTCCATTTGTAACAGAAGGTGCAAGGGATTTAATTTCCAAGCTCCTGAAGCATAACCCCTTCCATCGCCTGCCCCTGAAGGATGTACTTCTCCATCCCTGGATCACAGCAAACTCTACCAAGATTCCCAGCAGTAGGAAGAGTGATGGTGCTGCTCCATCCAAAACATAGTTTTAGGAGGGTGACTTGTGGAATCAACAAGAGGAGCCTTGTACTGTGACTACTGTAATGCTTTCAATAGGAAAAGCAGGTCTTGGAATCTAGTGGCAATTGGGATGCAAATCCTTGGGTTGGCTGATGTCTTACACTCGAATTGCAGCATCAAATTATTTGACTTCTAGCTGGAACTTGGGGAATATTTAATGTACTTGAAATCAGTTCCATGTGGGCCAGGTTTGTTGATGTAAGTATGAAACTGTTGCAGGCTCTTGTGCTGTGGTCTGTGCTGAGAATGGTTGGTTGTTCCACCAAGAGAAGTTGTTGTTCTGGCTTGTTGAACAGTGCAATATCCTGGAGATGCCTGTTCCTCCCTCCCTGGGCTGCTCTGGGTGCCCTACCTGTGGTGTAACCTGAAACTGAGTGAGGTGAATGCATTTTTCAAGTGTTCTAAAAATGATGTGGCAATTGGTTTTCTCTCTAGTTTTAAATCTGAGCACTAAATTTGTAAAATAAAGACTTCTTATACTGCACCCAGCAGGGTGAGGTTCCTTGTGGCATTGGTTGGCTCCAGCACCAGCACAGTTGAATTCCTCCTGGTCCCAGAGGTGAATTTCCACAAGTGTTATTCCCACCTCTGTCAAAAAGGAAGCTCAAAATGCTGGTACCACACCTTCATTTACTATCCCACGATCCTAATTTAGGATTACAAGGTAAGTACCAAATATGTTGTTATTTAACCTGCTTGGTTTATTAAGAGCTTGACCTGCTCTGTCCTTTTTCCAATGAATTTATTCAAAGATCTGATAATATTTTCCAGCCCCTTCTCTCAGAAGTACTTTCAGGTGTTGTGTAACAGGAAGTAACAATACCAGATGTAAGACATTCCTTAAAATGGACCAAGGGTCAAGCCCCTTGCCACCAAAATAGAGACACCAACTCTTTTCCAGTAAAACACTTAGAGCAAACTCAGAGAAAACAATTTAATGTCTTTTCATTATAAGACTTTGCTATTTTACAAACAGTTTTTAAAAATGATCCTTCTGCAAGCAAGGATTCCAGAATTCAAAATATATTCTCCAATTAATTTAAAATATACTTTGCAAAAAAACTTCATCTAAACAAACTGCCAGTAGTTTATACAACCATATTTATCTTATGTAATCAAAATTCTGGCCATAATTTCTATGAAGCTGTGTCTTTACAGCAAGAAAATGCTAGTGCCTTCTACTGACTTTTAGGTACATTGATTTTTTTTTTTTAAGCTGAAATAATTTTACATGTGATTTTGAAAATGAAGCTTTGAATGTTCCTTCTCTGTCCAGTTTAAGTCAAAACATCCTTCTCAGAAATGATTCTAACTGAAGTAAACAAGGCTGCCTCTGTTATTTTGGAATTCTTATCCTTAGTACACAGGAAAGCTGGACCTTTCTGTGGGGGGAGGGAGTTAAGGTGCAATTTAAAGTTCTGGCTGAGGGGAGGCAAGAAGCTGCTCACAACAAGATTCTTCCTGTCTTCCCTCAGCCAACTCTCATCAAAACTCCACAAGTCCTTCTTCTCTATTCACTAAATTTTAGCAAAAATCAAAAGCATCAGGTTATTTTCCTGCTATTTTACTTAACTCAGGGTTCTGCATGAACAGATGTGTCAGAGCCACCTTGGGGTAAGTGGAAGCATACAAATAATATGAAAAGAGCAGACAGTAGGTCCTAAGCACCCCCAGATCTGCTCCAGCTCTCACAGCATCACAGGCCTGAGCCCAAAACCCAGGTTTACCCCAGTGTTACACTTATTTATCTGTTTTAGGATCAGGCTTCAGGTTAACTGGAAGGTGGAATGTGGATATCCACGTGTAACTACATTCTAACAAAAGTGTCCCTAAGGAAAGGCAAAACTTCCTCCTAGCTACATTCACCAGTCTCAGCCCAAAGCACAGGAACTCTTCCTGGGAAGTTGCAAATTGGAATGTTTGGATTTCAGGTGTGCAGATTTGAGTTCCAGCCACAGGAGCAGAGAGCTGCTGGGGTTTTAAGATTTAAAAAAAAAAATGTTTCCAGTACAAAGCCAGATCTCAAACTGTGAACCCCCCCAGCTTATCTGTGCCTTGATGCTGTTTGGGGTTGATGTTCACATAGCTAATTGTAGTTACACTGATTGCAGTAGACTCAAGATTCCTTCTGAGTCTATAGACAAAAAAAAAAGTTTAGTAAGGCTGGCTCCAGCACATTTTCAAACAGCAACATTCTTAGAATATGGAAGCACTACACACAGTTTGAGATTAATGCATCACCTATTGTGACTAAACCAATTACGATGGTGCAGTAATCCATCATATGGGTACTCCTACTGAAGTGAGTTCTGTGCCTGTGTTGTACTGCAAGAGAGGCTATATTATAAGCGTCCCTTCTAACAAAAGAAACACCCACCTTCCACTTTAGATTCCAATATATACCCTTATCAAGAGAACTTCCCATGTAGTGAGATATTGCTTTTTCTAGTTGAAAAAGAATCTCACTGTTTCTCAGCTACACAGTAATAAATGAGTGCTATGACTCTTTTGAAAAGGAAAATGAAGGTTCAAAAAGCTGGATTACTAAGATACAGAACTGTGCTCATTGTCAAGCATTTCTATTCCCACTTGAAGTGCAAACCAGATCCCATTTAAATAGGTTTTTCCAAAGAATAAGTGACAAAAGGGAAAGGAGACAAGGACAGCACTTTTCTCAGTGACATTTACCTGAAAGAACAAGAAATGCAAGATGAGGTCAACCTGAACCCAAATAAGTCCTTCAAAGAAACTTTTCACCCGAAGAGCTACATGGATGTGGCGCGCTGGAAAACAAGAAGGCAGGAAGGGCTCAGGGGTTGGAGGCAGGGGGTTTGAAGAAGCCAACCTTGCGGCAGTAGCGGACGATGAAGGGCACGGACACCACGGTGATGCTGATGCGCACGGGGGCAAAGAGCTTGTGCACGGCGTAGGCCAGCACGAAGGTGCTGGTGCCAGCTGCCATCCGGGACTGCAGCGATGCCTCACTGACCCCCAGCTTGAGCAGCACCGCGCTCATGTCCACGCCGCTGCGGAAACAGCAACCATCGCTTCAGTTTAAGGTAAAAAATACCGAGTGCCTGGTTTTTGTTCAGGGAATTTAATGTGTCACGCTCCCCAGGCAGCCTTTAGAGATAAAATTTCTCTGCACAGTGATTCTCAAAATGTTATTGTGAATTTGTGTTGGAATTTCCTCTTCCCAAATTTGACATTGAGCTCTAGTCTGTCTTGGGGAAATTTATCACCTAAGCACAGACCAATGCAAACCAAATGAGGTATCTGTTGTTAGGCTTAGTTTTCTTAGTTTCTAAGCTTAGTTTTCTAACAGTGTACAAAGCTGTTAAAATGACAAATTATCTAAAATCTAGCAAGTGAAGGAAGTGTTACAGATCTCAAATGAGCGTTATCCACCAAATTAATTAATATAGACAAATCAGATTTCATCAGGGATTCACTCATACCTTGAGGAAAAAAATGTCACCCTGTGCCACGATGTAGTGAACAGGAGAAATCAGGCATCCACATATTCCCACTGGAGTCAGGAATAAGCAGCAGGGAATGTTTGGGGTAACAACACATTCCCCTGTCTCCTCAGCTGGAACACTTCATGTAACTGATGCATTCCCACAAAGCCACACACAGAATTCCCCACCTGACTCCCGTATGGTTCTGTTGCATTTTCATTCTAATCCTGTTCTAGTGGCTCTCGTTTTCTGCAGTTCCACTGCACAAACTGTGTTTAACGGCCAGAAAAATAAGTTTATCTCTAAGCCCCAGCACTTTTGCACGACTCTATCTCTCCAGACCAAACAAGAACAAAAGATATCTGCAAAACAAATACATTCTCTGCCGGGTCGGTTATGTTGGTGCTGTGTCTGCTGTTTTCACTGCTGATGAACCCGTGCAAAAAGACCTTGTACAATTCTCTTGTCTCATGCCTGATGGGAGATCAGGTCCATTTATGGACCCATCCATACTCAGAATTCAACAGGTAACTGTGTATAGATCCAACAGGCATAAGATACCTGTCTCCTGCCAGAGATAAGCACAACAGTGAATGTATTTTACTTTTACCATTACCTAGAGGTGACAGACAGCTGTACAAACCTCACCTTGACACAGCCAGGTAGAAGATTCCCAGAGATACTAATGAAATTCCAACATGGAAGGAAACCCCTACAGCACCATATTCTTTAAAAACTTGTTTCAGCTGCTGGGATTTGTTGAGTTTCTTGTTTTCAGCACTGGGATCAGTTGCTGTCTTTTTGAGGGGTTCGCCTGCATCCTAAAAAGAAACAATTAAAAGTGTTTATTAGCATTAAGCACAAGATCATAGTCATAGCTGAACTAATCTGAAATAATGAAAGAGGTGTCTTGCACACAGAGTGATTTGGGAAAGTAACTCACTTCTGCTCTTCCACATCAGCACAGCAGATGCTGTGGTATTGCTCAGGCAAGCTCCCTTCTCCCAACTATTCCTGTCGAAGGGGATGCACTGAGCTTGGTGCAAATTCTTACACAATTCAAGTTTCATAATTAAAACGAGATTATTTGATCCAAATGTGTGCCAAGGCACACCCACGCAGCTGCTTCAGACAGGAGACTGAGGTGTCAGAGCTATTTGCTTCCACCCCCTGCTCAGCTTTACCCAGTGAATTCTTGGAGCACAGCTTTTTGTTCCAGGGCTAAGCAACCAGTGGCACTGGAAGCCTGCCTCGTACCACTTAATAACAGCTCCCTGATGGAAGAGATCCAACGTTTAAATTCCTATAAACCACACTTAATGGATGAGCTGATAAAAGGAAGAACTGGGAACTGCAAGTGATTACAGCATAGACTATAATGGCAGGGACGTGCCAGGACTGGTGTCAAGAGTCCAACTGCACTGAAAATGTTTGTCACAGTGAAAGTCGTTGGTAGATTTTTATTTGGGTACATTTCAAGTGCAGAACTGCATACTAAACCATATGCCAAAATAATCTGAAAAGAAATCAAAATATGTTGCTACGTTGGTAGCAATAAGGCAGCCCTTGGAAACCCCCCATGCTCGCCAGAGAAGAAATACTGACAGGAAAAAAGTAATTCCACAAAAACCTCAGGATATGTCTCTAATTAGTCAGCAGTTGTCAGGAAAGATTAGAGGAGTCCTTTCTTTCCAGCTGAGCTCTGCAGCAGTCACAACAATGTGACAACCACCACAGGACAGGTACAGCCACCACGTGCCTGCCACCACTGTCCCACTGTGGTTTCAAGGTACGCACATTAGAAGAAAAGTATTTTTGGTTAATTCTTGGACTTACTAAGACTGTAAAAAAGGATACAAGACAGTTTTACAACCCTTATGGTAAGCACACAACCCGCCCAAACACTAACCCTCCATTTGTTTGCTGCTGTTTTTTCTCTTTTATAATCATACTTTGTGTTACTTTCATTTTGACAGGAAGTCATACAAATACATAAACAGGGAATTGTGTAGCTCAGCTTATCCCGATTCTTGGATCCAGATTTTTCAAGCATAATGGATAATTTTAGATTTTTCCGTTGTGGCTCATGAACTCTGGGTCTTACGGATGATCAAAAGGGCTGAAAAATTGCTTGTTCTGATCTTCCACGTCCATTCCAATTCACCCGTGTGCCCAGGCTCACCGGGAACGGTACTGAAGCTAAATGTTACAAAAAAACCACCTCAACAGATATTACTCCGAGGACCCAGGGCAGTCATGTACGAAATAAAGTACAACTTAGCAATCAGAGCTGCTACCTCTCTCCATGTCAAGTCTGCGACTGTATTTCAGCTAAAAGCCGATTTTATTCGCATCATTCAGGCGATTTAAAGCACGAAAACATATCTAAAACACCCCGTGATGCTTCGCAACGAGGCAGCAGAAATCACGCTGCAAATTAAGCTGCAAATTAAGTAGAAATTAAACTGCAGACCAGGCACACCGTCAATGCGACCACCAAGCAGGTGCAAACCAGCTCCCACAGAAAGCCAGGATAAACACGATTTACTGATCCCATGGGGAGAGGAGCGGGGGGTGGAGGTGAAGACACCTCCCAAAAAAGCTGAGGAACACTTTCAGACGGGGGCATGTCGCGCTCTCGGCCGGAGCCCCGCGGCCCCTCCTCAGCCCTCACG
>VZTN01020003.1:0-35277 GCA_013400515.1 Erpornis zantholeuca | reverse complement strand
TGTAAAAATCTCTGCTTTTATATACAGTAGATATTTAACCTTTATGATTCTGCACACATACATATATATACTTGAAAGCTAGAAAACTAAAGACGATCTTATGTATGTTATAATTCATAAGGCTTAACCTACTACTGGAGTCTGTAGAATGATTAATATAGTTGCAGCTTTGAAGCCATCTGGCCTTTATTGCTACCCAAAGATGATAATGACCCTGCTCAGCAGTGCTAATTGCTAAACCCTTTTGCCGTCAGTTTATTCAAACCTATTTTGATATATTTGCTAAATTATGTTTTCCCAGTGTTGGGCTTAGAAAAAATGGGACCCAAAATTTTAAGACTTGTTTAAGTATCGCAGCTGGGATTCATCTAACCAAAGACAGATACTTTCTAATGTAAATATATGTATCTGTCACCTTTATTTCCTTCTATGGACAAAAAGAGCAAACCTGAGGGCACAGTTCACCTGAGACAACAAAAATTGAGCAAATAGATCATACCAGCAGAACAACCAACCTCTCTGCTAATAATAAGGAGAACCTAGGCCAGCAAATTTACTGTAAAATTTACTTTTCCAGAAAAAAAAAAGTAGTTCTGCCCCTGATTCTCCCATTAGTTCAAATTACTTGAAAAAGCACAAGGTATCCAAGTACGTTTTAGGATATGTCTTTCTGCCTTTGGGTTTGATATTTTCGTAGGGTGCAGTCCATGACAATGCGATACTTTTTCTTTTCCATTTTAAGATATAAAACATACATAGATTTATGTGCCTGCTTTTGTCTCCACAATAATAGAGCTGACCAGAGCTGGTTGTGAGGTGAGTCATCCCAGATTAGTGGTCCCAGGCCATCACTACAGTCACGCTTGCAAGGTCAGCAGCTGTGCTGTTTATTGTAATAATCCAAGAATGTTTCAAATTCAAAGCCACACATGTTTATGGGGTAGATTTTTAATCCTAATATCTACCCCAGCATCATAATGAAATTGGCTGTGAAAAAGTCAAGGAGTTTTTGGAACTGACTTGTGTGGACACTGCATAATGTAAGAATAAGGCAGAGCTAGCCTGTGCAAGGGAAAAAAATCTTTTTTCTGTCTTGTGGTCAATAAAGTATACTTGTTTTCTGTACCCTTTTTCATTCAGATTGTCTTTTTATATTGCCCAGGCAGCTCTTGCTTCTTCCTTTCCACCCACTTTGTAATATTACAAGAAGGAAAAAAGCAGTCTCTGTACCAGAATAACTGAGATTTATGTGGACTGTGCAGGGCCTCTTTATACTTAACTGCATAAAGGCTCATTGCAGTTGTTTAGGAGGCAAAGGAAAAACAGACTGCATTGATAGGATAAAGGCTGACAGATACTTGCAGTGCTTGAGGCATTTGTATGTAGAGGTGTGCCAAAATAAGCTGATCTGCTTCAGCAAAAGGAGCAGGAAGATTTTGGGTTTATTTTTGATTTTCTCAAATCACATTGTGCAGTTGAAGGCTCAACCTGTGTCTAAAACTAAAGCATTTTTCTAAAGCCCATTAAAATATTGCACTATAAGGGTACCATTTAAGAAACTAAGAGGAGAGAAAAACATTCTCAGCTTGTACTGCAAATACCTAAACCATTTCATTTATTTCTGATATATTCAAGGTCTGTGGATTTATTCTTGACTCAGCATATGTTGTTCAGCATAAATTCAAAACTGTCCTAATGCCATCAGTCTGCCATCAGTCGATTTTATTTAAAAATAAACAGGTTTTTACCTGGTATTGTCTTGGAGGATTGTTTAAACTGTTCAAGTGGATTTCATCTGAGCTTCGTATACTTGATTGCTTCCTTTGACCAAGCTGAAATGGAAACATTATTTATAGGACAAAATAAATAGAAGATCAATAACTATATCTCATGTGTATATCCTACGCCAGAACATTAACTGTTAAGATAATTTTGGGAAGTGTTAAATTATTGTGGTAAAATCCTCATACCTGTACATAATTTCATCACAAGTTGAAAAAACCATTTCAGACTGTGATGTGAGAAGGCGAGGACTAGGAGGTTTCCTCCCTTTACTCTGCCCCTCACAAGCTCCTAACATTCCCAAGGGACCAGAGCAGAGCAGCCACGTCCCCGTGGGCTCCTCTGGTGCACAGGAGGGGGAATCCATGTCAGAAGAAAGGCAGCACTGAAGGCTTTGTAGGAAAGTCAGGGCAGGGTGTGAGAGAAGCCAGGGAAAGAAGGGTGGCAGCATTACCCTCTTATTTTGCTTCACGGCGCTTGCCTGTAACTAATGTGACCTCTACTACCACAAAATACACAAGGACCATGCTTCTCTCCTCACTTGCACTAATGGTTGAATGCAAAAAAGTTCGGCAGCTTGTTCCAGGGACCACAAGATTATCAGGTACCATTTTTGATCTGCATCTTCTTTACTACACATGCTGAAAGGAGATCACTGATGAAACACAGAGGATGCAGCTTGCAGGCTTCATCACTGATTTACATCTTTGAGGAAACCTAAGGCATCACAAAATTGTGAACTGGGACTCAAGCTGAATGACTGGGCTGCAGTAAGAGTGAACAGCAACTGTGAAACCAAATGGCATTACTTTCGATAAAGAGCAGGACCAGTTCACCAAGTAATACAGCAAGAAATATAAATCACGGTGGATCTGGATGAGGAATAAGTGGGACTGTCACAAAAAAGTCAGTTCCCTGAATTTACACATGGTCTAACAAAATTTTTATGGTTTCAAAGGACAGGACTATCAGTGCATTGTCTCAAATCCGGTGGGATCTTGTACTTCCAGTGAACTTCTCTATGTTGTGTCCCAATTTATCAAGAAACTAATGACAAGCAGACTGGGGCACTTTGAAGCCTATTAAGTACTCTGTGGGATATGCTGGGATATAATTTGTTGGGGATGAAAATAGGCAGGATTCAATGCTTAGGCAGCTGTACACTGGGAATAATTTAAATACTTTTAGATTTTGTTTAGCATTCCATAGAATCACAGAGTAGTTTGTGTTGGAAGGGACATTTTAAAAAATATAGTTCAATGCCCCTGCCATTGGCAGGGACACCTTCTATTAGATCAGGCTTGTATTTTGATACAAAAATTTATTACATCTCTTCGTAAAATATATTCATTAGCAATTAATAAAAAAAGTGTCGCTGAATTTGGAATTTTTTTAGTTCTTTAGAAAGATTCACAAATCTATTTGCACACACTTTTAAAAAAAACATTATCTATTCTGACTATGTTTGTTTGACTAAGCAAAAGTAATGATAAAAGATAAATAGCGTAGAAATATAAAATAATATTTCTCTCTTACACATTAATCTACATGTGGATGGAAATTAACGATGTATAAAAAGTTACTATTTTTTCATGCTTGAATAAAGCTACTTTAAACATTTTGAGTATATATTGGAAAACATAGTCTTCTCAAAATGTTTTAAACTATGTATCTGCTTTACAATAAAAAATAATGGGTACAATTCACTATGTAATTACTATGTTTTTCAGGATTTTAGAGCTAATAATACCCTCTTGGGCCTCACCTTTAATATTGGGTTAAAAGAGGAAAACAATCTTCCTGCTATTTCAGCTCCTGGATTTCTCATGCACTATTTTTGGAAATAATATAGTAGAGTAAGAGGAAGACCACACTTCCCCTGCAGCAGCAGAGGGAAGTTGCCTTGGGGAGAGTTGCTCTAGGCTGCGAACTTGGGCTCCAGCTGTTGGCTGGTATCCCAGCACTTCTGGATCTCTGACTTTGCAGCTGTGATGCCATTCATGATCCCGTTACTTACCAGTTTATACACAATCTACAAATCCATTTATTTTCCTTAGGTGTTTTTTAGTATTTACTAGGTATTTTGTTATAGATTTTAAAAGTGATTTGTCATGCTGGTTCCCAGTTTCAAACTTATGTTACATTGGTTCACCTCAAAAGTTAATACACTGCTTAATTGCAATTTGATTTTCACTGGAAATACCAAAATTGGTGATATGTAGCAAGATGAGTTGAGACACTGCAAACCTGTAAAACCAGGTTCAGTGTAACCTTTATCTTAACTTCACCCTTCAGCACATTTTTTAAGAGAATGATGTACTTTTAACTAGCTACAGAGTGCATCTTGAAAGTTGGCAGATAAATCAGAAGTGTGTAACTTCATCAAATCTTACGTGTACCAGTAGCAGGACACAAGATCCAGTGTAAATTGCTGAATGACCACTTGGTGGCAGCGATTGCCAAGATTTCATTAAAACATCTAATAACATTTTAAAACTCCCTTTAAGCTCTCTTTAAACTCTCTTTAAGCTTCCTGCCCACATATTTTTTCTTTCCCAAAATTAGTACTAGAGTATACCCAGCCTGTCACATTGATGACTGATCTATAATGTGTATTTTTAAGTTAACATTTATTGAATATGAGTAACCAGAACGGAAATTATGTAAATTAAATAAAACATTACATAAATCCCAACAATAATACCTCTTCTCCTAGAGTGTTGTGTGAAATATGAAATGCAGGATATATGGATCATTGCTCTTTGAAAACACCTTAATCTTTAAACTTGCCTTTCATTTCATCATTCCCTAGTATTACTTAAAATTCAATGCAATCAGAATAGAAATGTAATTATTGTAGCTGTTTTGTTTAGTACTTTATTACTGTCTTTAATCAGAAGCTGCTGTCAACTTGCAATTCCAAAAAACTGTACATTCTTGGGTCAGAAGGGAGGATTCCCAGAAAATGACTCAGTTTGTGCTCCTATAGAGTAACTAGAGGTCACTCATAAAAATTTCAGAAGCATTGTTCTACACTAGAAAAGTTAAAGCTAACATATTTTTCTTGTTTGAGTGAGGGCTTAAAGCTCATTCAATAAATAGCTGTTCCTTATTTTTTTTATGAAGGGCCATATTTTAAGAACAAAATTTAAATCTATCATCTGTCACTGATGATTTTTAGCTCAGGAAGATGAACAAGTTCTGCAACACTTGAACAATAAACTTTCTTAATCCCAAGGCAATTTTTAAATATAGAATAAAAGTCAAAGTAGGGTTTTTTAAAACACTCCTTTTTCTTCATTTATTTCTCCCTTTTAATGGTTGGAGTTTCTCACACACTTGATACTTAATATTCCAATTCAAGCCTGAAACAAGAAATCTATGGATTTTTAATCAACAAAGAAAACATCTTCACAGTCTTTAGCATTATATTTAGATATGTCTCAGGAAATTCATTTCTGGTGTACTACACTTTGAACACAGCTATGTAAATTACTTGCTGTTTAGCACTGACAACATCTGGCTTTGCTTTCTGCCAAAAATAATCAGGGCAGAGCTGGATCTGGGAGCAGAATTTCCCTCATTCCCACCCTAGTTCTTGTCTTTACACTCACTCTGAAGCTGCTGCACTGAGAAGGTGCAGGCTCTGCAGCAGAACAACCCACAGGCTGGGTCTGAACCACTAAACTCATTACTGGGCACTGCAATGCAATGTCTTCCATCAGTAAACTTTCATTGTCCTCCCAAGCAGGACTTCCACCAGAACAACCTTCTGTCTTCTTCCTAGGCACAATTTGGCAACTGGACACGAGCTGGTGTGGGGACAAGAGCTTGCAGCAACCCTATTTTGTGAGGAAAACTACTTGAATAAGGGCAAGCCCTTTCTGAATTGCCCTTAATACCCAGATAAGCTATCCACAATTTAATAGCACAAACACAGCCCAGAGCCTTGGGTCTGGTCCTGCCAAATCTTTCCTTATCTTAGCACAGCTCATTTTATTTACAGTAGCTCCCTGCACAGGTAGCTCCTTGCTCAGCAGTCACACCAGCACCAATCTGCTCAGCACTAAATGAATCAAAAGGCAAAATCCCAAAAGCCTGAGAGTGCCTTTGAGAAGATTCCATGACAGCCTCAACAACAATGAATTGTCAAAAGTGGATCAAAAGGTAACACAAAACCACTGTACCTACATTTAGAAGTGCACAGAATGGCAACACCTCATAGATTCAGATAAAATCAGCTCCACAGCATGTGGCAGCCCAAAAGGTAAGTAAAAATGTAATCATCTGCCAATATCTGCTGCAAAACCTGAGGAATGAATAAATGCTACTCAGGCACTTTATATTTTATACCGTAAAAGCTTTTTTGTTTTTTTAATTTGATTTGCAGTTTTAAAGCTGCTTTGGCTAAGGAGTAAGCACATTTCATTTAGGATTAGTCATACTACAATCTTCAATGAATGTAAAGCATTAATATTTGAATACTTAAAATTAATTCAGGGTAAGGAAAAAAACTGATAAACCATGTTTGCATCCTGACAGCTCTCTTACAGAGGGACTGCTGTAAAAGCTGACAAAGCTGTTACTGTTTTATGTAGAACTGGTAATTATTACACTTTGCACCTTTCTAGAAGCATGAATTTCTAGGTTTGAATGGAATGATAACAATACATCTTCTTTCCTTAGGCTGTATAAATGGGACTTTTAAGAGTACCTGTTTCATGGGAACATAAATGTCATGCTAAAAAGTCTTTAAACAAGCCTGTCTTGAACTTATGTGCTTTTCAAATTCACAAATTAAGTGAATTAGGAAAAGAACCATTTGCTGTTTTCCACCATCACTCAATTTTAAGTTTATATGCATCTCCTCTAATGTGCAATATTTCAGTGATAACTTTATCACTCACAAAGATTTTAAAATTGAGTTGCATCAGGCAGCTTGATGAAAAGTTTTGCAAATGTTGAAGTCATTAAAAACCTGAGCAAAGGCAGTAACATCTCTGTCAGGTCTTAAATAAATTAAGATTAGATTTCTCAAATAAAATGAAGTGAGACCTGTAAAACACTAGAAAAATTACTGGTAATAGGAGATGAGACATTTGAACTCAATAATGATTTTGACTTTGGTGACAGTATCTGTAATACCTATGTTTGTTTTCATAAACTGTTATAAATGTAACTTATAAGAGGCACAGGATTTTTCCCTAAAACTCATTTTTTTCCTTCTAGGATTACGAGTAGTTTTTCCTTTTTTACTCTTCAACTGGTAAGTGTGAAAAGTGTGCTGGGCACGTTGGCAACAGAGAACTGGCAGACCCATGTACATTCTTTACTGGTCCCCAGCCTAATGACTAATGGCTCTTGACTCAAGAACTCCTAACCTCGAGCAGGCCTCTGCTCTGACCACAGCCCATTTTAACAAAGATCTTTCCACATTTAAATTTCCATATAAAAAAAATTTTGTTTCTGCCACCATGACAAATCCTAACTTTGTTTTTCTTTGTATGTTACCATATGCTCACCTTTCTACTCACTGCATTTGATCAGCTGCCTTGCATGACTCTTCTTCCCTAAAATGTCACAATACTACCAGAATAGTGCCTGTCTTTACATCTCCAGCACCACCTAACATTCAGTGTTCTTCTAAAGCAATTGATTTGATTTACACCAAGCCAGTGCAGGAAAAATACACTGACTACAAACCCTTTAAGCAAGTCCAATTAATCAACTCAAGGGCTTTTTTTACTGCAGCTGTGTAAGTAAAACAGGTAACAAAATATTTTACAATAAAAGCAAGGTGCATTTTCAGTGGAAGCAGAGACAGGCTAGCAAGGGGGAACTTAAAAACCCCCCAGGCATGTGAGGGTGGCATTAGGAAAGACAAAACTCACCTTAAGCTGACATTTGCAAGGCCAGTAAGAACTTCTACTGCAACAATAGCAATGTAAGGCAGACAAGGAAAATGTGGGCCTATTGCTCAGTGGGGAAAGGGATTTAAGTGATAGTGGATGAAGGTAAGAATGAAGGATTTGATGTCTTTTTGGCCTCAGGCTTCTTCAACAGTCTCTCAGGCCTCTGTACTTAGTGAAGGAATTTGAGGAGACAGGGAGAACTTGGCCCAGGCAAGTCCAGAGTGCTACATCCACAGGTAGCTACATCTGAGAGAGCAGATGAACCCCTTGCAAATATGCTATCATCTCTGAAAGACCATGGATATTGGGAGAGGTCCCCCAAGGTGGGAGAAAGACAAATGTCAGATACATCTTCAAAATAGGTCAAAATTATAATGTGAGCAAACCTGGGCCACTCAACCTCCCTTCAGTAACTGGCAAAATAATGGAATGAAAAATGAAACCTCTTGGAGCACATGCAAGAACAGATGGTGTCTGGAAAAAGCAGGCGTGTATTTATGAAAAATAAAGCCTGTCTGACCATCTAGACAATATTCTGAAATGAAATGACTTGCAGATTAGGGAAGAGCAGGAGATGTCACTGGACCTAAACTTTAGCAGGGACTTTAACAGAAAAATTCTATTCTATTCTATTCTATTCTATTCTATTCTATTCTATTCTATTCTATTCTATTCTATTCAACCACATCAGTGACTGACTTCAGTGTGAATGAAGTATGTTGGGATATTCATGAGTAAAGCAGGGCACCAATACAAATAAAGTTAAAATTGGCTTTATCTTCTAAAATTAGCAGTCTGTATACACAAGATCAAACTACCTTGTTCATCTCCGCGTCTTCCTGAAAGCTTTTCTTTTGGCACAAAAATGGTTTAGAAATACATTTTTTGATTCTCATTAGGAGATACAGCAAAGATTTTGGGCTTGGCACTAGGTTGAAGGGTACTGGAAGAGTTCTCCCTTCTTCAAAGTAAGAAAACCAAAGTTTAGCCCTTGCAAATTTCCATTCTACATCAGCATCATCCTGTAAAACAGAAACACAGCTGTTAATGTACTGTTAGTACCACTTTGACTGTTGGAGATGCTCTAGCTGAACTTTATGTGTGTTTTGAGTGCAATTGGCTGAAGTTACTCTCAAACAGATCAAGGTCTATGAAAACCAGAATTTCAATGAATGGAGCTGTTCTTACTAATCCATCTAAAATAATGCAATTGCAGAAGGACAGAATGGATTTAATTTAAACATTGTTTATTCCAGAGAGAGTGCTATTAGTCTGCAACACAGGATCATAATCACAGACTCTATTAATAGTCTATAGACTTTATTAACATGAAGTTTAAAAAGATTAGGTGATTCTTACCTAATTCCTTCCATCTGCTGGAATATATGATTAAACCAGATATACTATCATCACCATGGTTTATGTTTACCATTTATGATCACCAAAACACTCACTTTATTCCTCCCTGTACAGTTTAGGAGGGTTTTCTGCAGAAAGGACTGACATCAGTTCAAGGTCATGACTCAGTATTGCTGGACCTGTTTTTAGAAGCTGTCTTGTCCAGCCATTGCATTTTTAATGCTCCAAACATGACAGGTTTGCTCTGTGGCCTCCTGAGTCAGAAGAATGTGAACCTCCCTAGTCAATGTGTTGCTCTTGCTCTAGCTGGATAATGCTATGGCCCCCAACCAGAGCCCAGAATGAGGGACCAGAGTGGAGTCAAACCTGAGTCTGCTGCCTTGGCAAGGGCATCCCCTGGGAAAGTCCAGGGTGGCCTAGCTCCTGGAGATCTGCTTACTTTTTTTTCCTAAACATTGATAATTATTTAGCCCTCTTTTCCAGGGAATGCAAAAGGTCATGCTGATTTTCAGTAGCCTGGCTGATTACTTTGCCAAGTAAAGTTTAGTTCACTGCAGAGGTCTAGAGCAACACTTGCTTCAACGAAAGAAGAACACAGCATGTTGGAGACTTGACTGCAAGGTCAAGGCATAGGAAAGAACATCCTTGCAGCAAGAAAGACATTTCTCAAGTAATTAAAAATGAGGCAAATGAAAGATTCACAAAGACACACCATGTAGCCCATCCCCTTCAGGAACATAACACAGTTCAGCAGTAGTTTCTTATTCCAGTCTGGTTCTTACTTCTGCAAGCACATGCAGCCAAGTAATTGGCAGGCATTTTATAATAAAAATGAACAGTGGAATTAATATTTTCTTCTAATATATTCCAAAAGCCTATGTGGTACTTGTCTTAAATCAGATATCTATAGGAAAAATTTCCAGGAGCTTTAGACAATTATTTGTAGCAGTAAGTAGGGTGATATTTCATCATAAATGGACTTTTTACCTCAATTTCCTGGAATGAACTGTTGATCATTGCGATAAGCATGTTCAGTAAGACGATGACCATGGTAACATTATAGACTCCATAAAGAACATAACCAATATTTTCAATAAATTTGTGTTTATAATTGATAACAACTGATTTAACTTCTGAGAGTCCAAATATAGCCCAGAACAATGTTTTGAAACTTTCTTCAACACTAAAAGGAGAAATTGGACACATGCATATGTTACTGAAGAAAAGCTGTATATTTTTGTTGTATAAATTGCCAGTTATCACTTTTATACAGGCCATTCCATAACACAACATTCTTAATACTTAGGGCTGACAATAACACCATATGATTCAGTTTAGGAGTCATATACCCATCCTCATAAGAATATTACAATTCACTTGTCAACTACTTTAATCTACATGCTACAAGCTTGCTGTTAATGTGACAGTAAATTTAAAAAAAATTAACCTGTAAATACTTTATTTAAATTGCACCACTAGTTTACTTACTATGAATTATTTCACACTCATACAACAAATCCTCTGAAACTATGAAGAAGACAGGATATCTGATGGCAAATCATCAATTTACAAAAGAATTAGTCTTATGGACCAGCTGAGTTTTTACTACTCCACATTTCCAGGGTAAAGCCATGGTGTGGGAATAGTGATTTTTTTTTTTTCAGGTTAGTTCATTTAAATACATGTATTTCTCTTAATCAGTTTATAAATATACATAAACATAAGTCCAAACCTCTGAGGTACTTTATCCTATCTATCTCCCTCTGTTGGAAGACATATTTTCCCTCACTTTGATAAAGAGATCTCAGTTCCCCACACCCAAAAATACAGTTGCATTGTGAAGAACACTTCGGATTTTATTGAGTTACGGTTAAGAAACAGAAGTTACAGCTTAATCAGTTGTACTTACGTTGTAAACGCTTCATTTTGTTTTGCCCCCAGATAGTAGGAATAGAGATTAAACATGCCTATCATGAAAGCCACAAACACCATGATAAATATCACCATAAACTTGAAGATGTCTTTCACGGTTCTCCCCAGTGATATCTGCAGTGGCCCAAAGCTTTCATTAGCTGGTAAGATGTAGGCTATCCGCGAGAAACTTAACACCACTGCAATTGCATACAGCCCCTCAGAAATGATCTGAGGATCAGACGGATCCCAGTTTATCCTGGCTGGAAAAAAAACATGAGAATTCCTGTCAGTATTTCAGTATAGCATGTATTCATCTATGGGAGGTCTTTTTGGACCACCTGCTGCAGAGCTCTGCCTAATGCAGCCCAGGATACATTAGCTCTTTGCTGCACAGGCCCATTGCTGGCTCATGTTCAACCTGGTGTCCATCCAGTTATGTTTGCTACCCTATGAAAAAAACTGGTATTAAATATTCACTATTAATATTATCCATACACAGATGCTCTCCAAGCAGACTTCAGTGTACATGCATACATGAAAAATTGCCTTAACCAGTTGCTTTTAGGACTTAGGTGAAATTTATAATTTCCAGTAAAATTTATGACTACAATTTAATGTCTTTCAGAAAATATGCATTTTAATTGCTCTGCTTTTCTGTAGTGTCTATAACGCAGAAATGCAACCTTATCAGAAATAGTATCTGAAGCACAGAATAGAGATAGAAACTGATGTAATTCAGTATCTAGAGAAAAATAATTAATAATGGTAAGAGAGATGTGGTGGTGTTGAGAGTGAATACAAGTCAACAGTGCTTCCTTTTTTCTCATTTGGGTGAAATAGCTTCTAGGACTTCCCCAATATGCCAAGCAAGTTTATTAACTTTTTTATCTCTTCCTGGTAAAGAGGTTGGATTGAGAAATATTTAAGAAATATGAGAGTCTCTGAGCAAATAATGTATAAAATATATATTGGCTTTGCTGGCAAAGCAGGTGTAAGAAGTTCCTGTATCTCATAACTTAGTTCTCACCCTGCATCATGTTACATTCCTTTCACTGTTGCACCACCACAGACTGGTTTGCAGGACAGTATTGTGTAATTGAACAGATTAAAATTAAATAGAAAAGGGTTAAGTGACAGTGAGGTTACTTTGATATTAGATCATTTCAGTGTCTGCTGTCTAGAACAGTCTATAAAAATACGCATAAGCACAGCCAGGGGAACTATGATCAAATAGAATCACAGAATCAGAGAATAGGCTGAGTTGGAGGGGACCCATCAGGATCATCAAGCCCAGCTCCTGGCCCTGCACAGCACCATCCCCAAGAGTCACACCATGTGCCTGAGAGCACTGTCCACACACCTCTTGAACTCTGTCAGGCTGGTGCTGTGACCAATTCCCTGGGGAGCCTGTTCCAGTGCCCAACCACCCTCTGGGTGAAGACCCTTTTTCTGACATCCAACCTAAGCCTCAGCCCATTCCCTCAGGTCCTGTCACTGGTCACGAGAGAGAACTGCCTGCCCCTCCTCTTCCCATCATGAGGAAGGCATAGAGTGATGAGGTCTCCCCTCAGTCTCCTCCAGGCTGAACAGATCAAGTGACCTCAGCTGCTTCTCATACAACTTCCCCTCAAGGCCCTTCACCATCTTCACTGTCCTCCTTTGGACACTCTTTAACAGCTTTATATCTTCTTACACTGTGGCACCCCAAACTGCCCCCAGCCCTCGAGGTGAGGCTGCCCCAGTGCAGAGCAGAGCAGGACAATCCCCTCCCTTGCCTGGCTGATGATGCTGTCTCTGATGCCCCCCAGGATATGCTTGGCCCTCCTGGGTGCCAGGGCACTGCTGACTTGTGTTCAACTTGCCACAGGAACAAGAAAGAGAAGGATTGGGAATTTCTTCACTACTACAGTAGTAGTGAAAGTATTGTGAAACTACAGTATTGGAGATTCATTTTAAAAAAATCACTTTGTCTTGGCCCAAGAAGTAAGTCTTAATCATGTGCAATCAACTCACCCAAGGTGTAGTATTTTATGCTGGGCTCCAGAGTTGGACTTGTCAGATCTTTCATATTTGCATCAACGATGTTCTGGGCTCTGGATGCATGCCAAAATGCCATAAACCTTGCGATGAACGATGCTGCAAAAATTGCTAACATACCAAAATCAAGCATGTTCCATAACTCAAACAGGTATTCCTTTGGACCTTGAGACCAAATTTCTTTACATTCAGACCATATCATGCCTGTTTAAGACAGAACAGAGAAAATAGCGTGTTCTTTATTCTTCACACTTTTTTTATATTTTTATTACATATATGACATGCTCTTGGTTGCAGTCAAACTCAAAACAATTTTGATCAGTGGGAGTTCCAACTCAAAATGAAATCCTTGGACCTGCAAATTCATATACATTCCAAAACTTCTTTCTCATCTGAGTAATAATAACAATCTTTCAGACAGCTTTTTCCTGTAAAACTACAAAAGCTTTCCAAGAGAGGAATGGGATGTGAGCATTACCATCTGTTACAGACACAGGAAGAGAAAAGAAGAGCAGAAATGCTCTGGCATGATCGTATATTGGTGGTAGAGCTAAAGCAGAACTCACAATTACTTATTTGCCATTATGCTGGGTACAGTCTCTCTTGCTGAAATTGAAAATATATGTGACAAATGAGCATGAAAGTAAGACTCAGACCCAGTGCTTCTTCAACAGGACAAAGGTATCTGATTCCTAACTACTGTCCCTTAGCAATAAAATAAAAGTACAGTATCAGCTTTTTTTATGGTGAAAATCCTTTTTTCTTTTCAAGATAAAAATTATATGATTATGAAATACATTTCTATGATTCTAAATAGAGTTAATAACTGAATGGAATGATGTCACTAATTTTTACACTTATCAAATTGAAGGCACTTTTCATCATTTTCAGATAAGGACAATAACAATGTCAATTACAGAAGCTAAATTCAGTGTAACATCTATATGCATGAATCAATTTTTTCTGATATAAAAATAGATTAAATTAGCAAACCAGAATTTCAAATCAAGAAATTATTAATTACTTCTCTACTACCAGCTGAAAATATTGATATTTATAGACTTTGGAAATCTAAGTGCTATATTATTCCTAAAATACGCAATTATAACAGTTTATAAACAGATTTACAATTAAATCCATAAATTTATGATCTCACACTGAGATCACAAAAGCAAAATCCTTTAAATGCATAAGCTGTTGAATGGATAGCTTGAATTTAACTCTCACATATTACTGAGTTCACTAGCAACCAGACCCCAGATCCTTAAAATATATCGGCATCTAAATTCTACTGGAGCAAAAGGGAGAAGACTTGTAAATAAGAATCTGACAGCTAAAATATTTCAGAATGTCTGTGCTCAAGTTCTGATGCTGAAGAGTTCTACATCACTAAATTGAATGGGTCAGCTCACAGTACTACTCATAGCACTCATTAACTTCCTGTGTTGGGATGGAAAAGTCTACCACTGAATCTTCAGGGACCTAAATTCTTCTCTTTTGTCACTAATATATTCAGCAAAGTAAGAGAATTTTAGCAGGAAGAGACAATTGGATACAAAACCTTATGTGCAGGCTCCTCATGTAAAAATCTTTCCCCTTGGAAGCTCACACTGTGACTCAAACCACTCCCCCCCACCCCCAAAAAAAAAAACCCTGCTAGACACTTTGCTTTGATATTCATTAAACTGAATTAATTCATATTCAGATAATACAGATTTCACCTAAATACTTTGTCTGAATGTTTTGTCTGTGCGATCAACTAGACACATATGAATCCTGCTTACATCCAATAAAAACCACAAGGGCCATGTGGGAATGCAGACAGCTGAATAAACTCCCTTTGTTGCAATTTTTACACAAAACACTAATACGAAATGATTTAATTTGGTTCAGCTTCACTTGAAATCATAGCTAGACAAATTTAAGCAAAAATTTTTACCTATTACCCAAGAAATAATGAGCATCTCCATCCATGAGAAACAGGATGTTTTCATCCTAAAAAGCTGTTTTACATTGTCTGTTGTTTCATTAGGCCGGAGTTTGGTGCCATCAAACCTGTCAGCTGCATTCATGACAAGCAGACCAAGAAAAATGGTGAAAGAGGCTGCATGGGCTACAAACTTCATAAATGGTCCACGCATTATCCTCCCCAGCTGCAACAGAGATTAAGAAACGCAAGGATATTGCAGTGACTGACTTCAAACAAAATTTATATCAAAAGAGCAGTAACATGGATAATCATATATTTCAATAATGAAAAGGAACAACTATTTGAAAACATTTGTGTACTAGGATGCCCTGTCCACAGTCATCCTTAGAAGTTTCTACTTATTTGCTATTTTCAGAGGAATAATCTATCAGTTTCACTGTTAGGATATCAGTGATAGGATAACAGTGAAACTGAAATGAAAAAGTATAAAATATATATTGTAACTCAGTGATTTGAAAAAATACTGTAATTATTTTGTGCCATCTAGGCCTATTAGACATAATCGGAGAAAAATCTATTGTAGTTGTTGAATTTCTTAATGCTAGCTAGCTTCATTGTGAGGCAAGACAGAAAATAAGACTTTGGCACATTTACTAAAAGCATTATCACCATGACTGAATTATGAAGAAAAGAATTCCTGTTCCTGACTGATGTGATACTCAATTTAGCACCATTACTGTGCAGTTTTCCCAACTTATTTTCTTTTCTTAAAGAAGTCGTGACACCTCAGAAGGTTGTATTTGTAGTTCTGTGGAGTCTTAATTTCCTCCTGACTAGTAGAATAGAAGAGTTCTCAGCTTTGTCATGACTAAGAACAATTTCAAAATTGTTTAGCGCAACACTTTAAAAACATAAAACTTCCATACAAACTCACACAAGGTTGAACTTTTAGCAATTCTTTATTTTATTTTTGAGTATGCTTGTATTATTATTAAAAGCCTTAGCTTGTCCACTTAGCTGGCAGATGTGGAAAAACACCTTTTAATTTTAGACTGACTGTACCTGTATATTACCAATAAATCGTTGAAAAAGGAAAATAACAAGTAGGTTATAGCAGAAAATCAGTTACTGAAATGTGTTATATCTCAAGGCGTGTGTTAAGAGAAAACTATTCATAAAACCTAGTCACAATATCAAAAAGTGAAAGTAATGTAAAACTGGTTTTTTCTGTCTAGACTGAAAGAAATTTAAAAATGTGGCAAAACTTAAAAAGCATGCCTTTCTCATCTCAGAGAAGAATTAAAAAAAAACACACGAAGACCCCAGTCCTCTCTTTCAACCTTCCTCTTCCCCTGAAATCATTGTACATGCACAGGATTCAACCTGCTAGAATTGTGCACCCCATACTGCAACATGTTGAGCAAGCCTCACTGGAGGCCATTTGTTCCCTATAACATACCTTCAAGAGAAATCTTCCATTAGTGTCCACTCAAAATGGATACTGGCCAAAAGAAACAGAGGTTCAACACAGAGCTCAGTGAGCTCAGAAACCGCAACCCACCTTTACTGGAAAGGTTTTCCACACTATACAGAAACCAAGCCAGATATATTGGCAGCATCCAATCCCAGACAGCACATTGCAAGTGAATGCAGGGCAGGTTGTGTAACTGCTATGAAGACCTCACAAAATATGATGAATATTAGCACTGTCTTGACTTTTAGCTATTTATTTTTAATCATGAAAAAGAAAATTGCCTTTGAGGTAATTGGAATCAACCCACAGCTTATACTTAGTTTAGCTCCAAATCAGTGGCAAGTGAGAATCCTCTGCATCTGCCTGCTAAGGCAAGAACTGAATGAAAAACTGAATCATTGTTTATAAAGCAGGATGTCTACAAGGCAACTCTTGGTCAACCATTGTAATTTAGTTTAGTACATATTGCAATTAACATAACATATTTACTGTTTTAATTACAATTGTCCGAACATGCAACTTTGCAGCCATTCCATTCTAACCTGGTTTTAAACAACTTGTTTCTGAAGTATTATTAAAGTGTGTCTTTGTCAGAGAGGAATCTATGTGCAGAGCAGCTAACAGAAGGCCCTGACAAGGTTTCCCAGGCTGACCTTACTGCAAGGAGCAATCCAGTAGGCCATGGAAAGGAAGGGAAGTCCGATGGCAACCGCGAGGACAACCAGAAACTTCACTGCCATCGTCTGCTGCCGCAAACCAGACAAGTTCTCGTACCAGATCGAGAGGAGCTGCTGCTGGCAGTTCGGATGCGCTACGAACTGCAATAAAGGAAATAAGCACAAAAATGATACGGCTATCAGAGTAACTTCTGTTAAATTAGAGCTATAGGAAGTGCATTAAGAATGCTGGAATAGCAAAAATGCACCTTATATTCAAAGGGTGTAAGAAAAGCTATCTCGATAAGCCAGATCTCCCAAACAGGCATGTTGCCATCAGCAAAAATAAATATTTTAATTTTAAAAACTATTATTTATTAACTCTGTGCTCCATCACAAACTATTAATTTCATCTAAGGCTACTTTATCTGGACCAACCGTATATGCTTCTGACATTTATAATTTTAATTTTACTGTTTAAGAAATTCCAAAACTTTAAGTCTTTGTATCTGAGAAAAATGATACAAAATCTTCATTCATGAAAGAAAGAGTATGTCATATTTTCACAAGCTAAGACAGAAAATACCATTTTTTCTCAGCTGGCATGAGAAAACAGCTGTCACATTTGCAGGAAGTCATATAACAATTACCTATAACTTGGAATCATCTGGAATCATCTGGACAAACTGCAAAACTGAGAACTCTCTCCTATAGGGCTCTTTGTCCTCTGGATTATATAAGAAGCATCTTACAAAGGTAGATATTAATGAATAGTAGGTTCTTGTGCACTGTACATTTTAAAATTGAGATCAGTAAATAAAATGAAAAATTTAATTGAATGTAGCATTTTTTCCTCTAATTTTTCTCTGTACTTAAAAGATGACTGCCTGAAGGTGTAAGAAATGTATATATTGAGACAAGAGGAGGTGTTGCAAGAGAGCTCACATTTGCAGAAACATGAAGACTCAAACATTATGAAGGAGCCAAGCTCAATGTGATCTGTTCTCTTCCGTAGTTGCTTCAGGTCTCTTTAGTGATTGTAGCTTTGCAAGTGTTTTCCAGGTTTGTGTCCATGTACTGGTTCAGCCAAAATGGTTTTATTCTTTTCTTCCCTTCATGAACGCATAAATACACCTCGCATACAAATTATTTGTGTGTCCCCCAGAGATGTGAACTCAATTTTAGTAAGAATTTAGGGTAAGATGCTTCTGAAGTATACTCTTTATCTGTATGTTCTTGAGCTTTGCTTGTACAAACTTCACCACATATATCATTTCTCCCTGGTTGACACAAGTCACCTAGAATTTTACAACCTATATTATCCAAGTCAAGTTTCCTGGGAAATTCCAATGTTTATGCAGCTACAAACTGAGCTGGTTTCACTAAGCTCTATACAGATGGAGACCAGAGTACTAAACTGACAGTGGAAATGAAAGCAAGCCAAAGAAGGGACAATAATTCCTGTAGCTGGCACTGCCTAAGACCTGCTTTCTCCTGGACTAAGAACCACAGTACTGATATTCCTAGGTTGTGTCTCTGGTCTCTCTGTACAGACACAAACACAGTTACTGTGAGACATGCAATTTCACTAGGTTTTCTCAACTTTCTGAGCAAGCCACAACAGCTCGACAAAAACATGGATCAATATTTGTTATGTAGTGCACTGGTCTGATGTGCTATTCTCTAGCTTTTATAAAATCTTACATTTTTCCAGGCTTCAGAAGCAGTGTAAATTTTTTCCATCTCTTTTTCCTTTCAAAAACAAATTTCAAAAAAAAAATACATACCTAAAACTTTTTTCATATAGCTACACATTGTTTTAGAGTAATTTGCTCTCATACTCATTGGTACCAGCATTCAACCCAAATACCTGCTTCTTGTTTGTATTGCAAGCGAGGATCCTTTTGATGGCAAAATACACTCTGCAAGAGGGCCCAAATATTCATTTCAGTGTTGTAGGCTACCAAAACATAAAATTTAATGATAGCACAATTTTGTACCACCATCACGACATGCCTGTTTGATCAACATAACTGCTTACTTTTTTAACTTCATACTTGATGGCAAGTTTCAGGCGGCTGAGGCTGGGGCGACCATGCTCTCCATTATTATGGCTCATCTCTACGTCACCATTCAAAATAGCTTCCACTTCTTCCGTATTTCTGCACAAATCAAGCAGTCCGACCACAAAATCCTTGCATTGCATAGACAGTTTCTTGTAATCATTCTAGAAAACAGAGCAGAAAGCAAGAAACTTGCTGCTTTGATCCAACATGAGAGAAATAGCTCTACCTGCCATCTACATGTCTGTGAACATGAATAGCTTCTTTGCATCTTATTACGCCTTTTTTTTCCCCCAAATGTTCAAGGAGTGGGATTCATCTCACCTTGGTTGTCTTGCACATCCACATTATCAATTTTCACACCCGAGTCACTCCAGACTTGCTTTAGAGGCATTTAAAGTTAAGAAAAAAACCCCAAAACACTTTCAGAAATGTTGTATGACACATTTTAATGACCAGCTCGAGATGAATCGCACAGGGAACACTTTTCTATTCACTGTCACAGAAACCCAAACAACCAGCTCAGATGTAGAAAATTGCACTGTAGAGATATCAACTGGACAAGATGAGCATCCTACACAGAACACATCTGAAGAAATTCCCAACCTTCTTCAGAATTGCATAAATACACTGAATTTCCTTAGGCCTAGAATTATTGTTTAAACTTTGGCTTTCTCATTCCCCAACATCTCTTCTAGCTTGCAAACACAAGGTTTGCTTGCTGTTCTCCAGCAACACTGTCAGCAGTGGTACAGCTAGTGTGGTGATACCACATCTCTGACTGCAGCTCTGCTCCAGCCCAAGGATCTCACAAGAGACTTCAGCATGTCAGCCAAGATGTTTCTCTGCAACTGCAGGTTCAGCTGCTTATTGCTTTAATTACCAAGTGTTCTCCTTGGGCACTGTTTTCCAAAAGACTAAGTCAAAACAGAAGATGGTATTGTGATCATTTCAATCCACAGGTCATTAACCACTCCTTACGTGCAGCTGTGTTTGGGTCATAAAAGAGGGATATAGCTAGGCAGACAGGGAGTTAGGTATAGACATGTATCTAAAGCTAAAAAAATCTCACAAGAGATTTACCCATGAATGGGTCAACAATTTCTGCTCATTTTAATGTCTTAAAAACATGAAATTAGCTGTAGACTTTTTCCTAAACAAAAGAATGGAAAAATCCTCTAACCACGCCATACAGGACTGCTCTCATAGTCTCCTTGGCATGTTCAAAGTAATTTTCTACAAATGCTTTTAACACTGACACATTTCCCCCACTTCCAGTCTGTTCTTCAGGGTATTTTCCCTTCCTCCACTCTTAGTCTCCAGTTAGACCCTTCTCTTTAAATACTTCCTTCATACTAAATACCATCTAATGCATCCAATACTTCATCCTGGAAGAGAAACCATTATGTTGAGCACACAAGATGCCCTAATTTATTTGCTGAGGGTGTACTTCATGCATCTTTGTGCTTTATTGCCCACAACACTACAATAACACTTTATTACTTGGATATATTAAATGATTGCATCCAAGTTTTACACTTCACTTTGCTTAGATGGATGCAAACATTCACAGACAAATATTTACAGACACTATTTTACATCTACATAAAACTGCTAGTGATTTATTTTTTTAATAATATAACATAAACAAGGTAACTCAGATCTGTCATAAAAGAGAAAGGCACTTCGATGACATTTATCTACAAAGACAACAGGAGCTAAATACTACGACTAATCATTTCCTGTCATTCTGAATAATTTATTATTGCATTATTTGTTTTCCCTCTATTCAGATGAATAACAGGAGAGGTTAACCAAAATCCTGACTTCTGGCACTACAGAAAGACATTTTTTGAGAATAATGTATCACCTTCCATTTGGCTTTCATTTTTGTGGCAGAAGCTAAGATTCAGTATTCAATATTTCTAATACATAAATTTTGTCTTCCAAATCAAAGGAAAAATATTCATTCAAGTTCACAGACAAAGGAGATACATAGAGGTGACTACACATTCTTGTATGATTAGGTGCCAACTCTTCCAAACTGATATTTGACCCTTGAATATCAAATTACAAAAATGAAAAATTTTCAAAAAAACATAGGAACAATATCACTTGGCCTCCATAATAACAATTGAAAGTATTGAATATATTAATATGTGCATATTTTCTGGTAGAAGATAGGTTCATACATCCACACTCACACACACTCTTCATCGGTATTTTCCAGCTCAGGTGACTGACACCTGACAAGGAGTTTCAAAATAGTATGTGAGGAGCCCACTACTCCATAGGGGAATTACTCCTTCTGAATTTAGGTTTGTACATAATACCACAGTATATATTAGCACCCGGAAAACTCAATCCTGAATTCCATCCAGGGTTTATTTTCTCATTTGCAAATGCGATAAAACAGTTCCCCCTCCCATGAAATACTGCCACAGCTGTGACCAGTGGTGGTAGTCAAGCTGCAAAGTTGTTGGCAGCCAGGTTATGGCAAAGGAGCTTTGGGAAACTGAGCATTGCCCATCACTGCCTCCACATCAGCCAGGCACAGGCAGAGTCAGCTGAAGGCAGAACAAAAATGAAGTGACAGCAAAAATGATTGATACACTCGTCAATGTCTCTGTCACACACAGACATAAAGCTCCCCCTCCCTGAGTCTCACATGTCTCCTACCATTCATGTGAGCCAAGGGAATGTGGCAATTTGTTTGGCTTAACTTAGTTTCAAAAATGGACAAAGGCATGAATAATTCCATGAGTTCTCCTTTACTACATGTTATAAACTTAGTGGTTTTAAAAAAACCCATTCCTGGGAAACTATAGATGGTAGTTAGAAATTAAATAACAGTTGGAGGCTCTAAAAAGAACCAGCCCTTAATTCTGCAGTGAAGCATGTGTGCTTTATTCTCTGCATGTGACAACATTGGTTTAGGGCTCCTCAGCAGTTTAGTAAGAAACAAATTGTGCCACGTTTCACCGCATCCAGGATGAAGGGGCACTACTAGCTGCTCCCACTCTGCAGAAAGAAGGTGATGGTTTGGGGTGAGCACTGTGGGGGATGAGGACCTAGGGGAACAATGCTGGTGGCAGCTGCAGACTGTCTTGGGGTGCGGAGCAAGGGAGCAAGCAGGCTCCTGTCACTCCGAAAAACTCAGCTGACTAGGCCCTGCTTTACCTTTGACAATGTAGCAGGGGACCAGATGCAGGAAAGCAGGAGAGCATCATTACAGCTGTATCTCCCAAAAAAAAGTATCTTTTTTCACACAGTCCCCTGTGACCAGTCACAGGCTCCTGCTGTCCCCCAGACTGTGCCTGGGATAAGAATGCTCTCAGGATGCTGGCTGACACTGAACCCCAAGGATGAGATGGAGCAGTGCTCCAACCATGTCCTGGCTCTGCTTGGTGAACTGCAGAGGCCAAGATCAGAAACACGGATACTGCTATACTAGAACTTAGGATTTCAAAGTGGGATGTAATGCTGGATTTAGGAATCAGAGTAGTTAAACACATTATTTCTCTTTAAAAGGTGGCACTTACTCCCTCAGGGCTTCACTCTTTCTTTTCTAAAAGATGCTTTAGCTTTTCTTTAAGAAAGCTGACAATAGCTGTAATGAAGATAGGGATCCCATTTCTGTAATGGGGATTATATAAATGAAAAAAAAAAAAAAAAACCAAACAGAAAATCAGACTTTGAGATAATAAATTGAATTTTGCTTCTCATCAGAAAAGCAAACTTGGACAACCTTATTAGGGGGATTAATTTACGGCAAGACAGTAACATATCTACATTTAACTTAAAAACACATTTTCCATTCCATCCCTTTAAACAATAAACCAAGTCAGGTGCCATTATAGTCGCAGTGGACTTTCTAATAAATGCTAATCTTATCCACTTTGAACAGCACTGGGCCTCAGCTGTCCCTCTCAAAACTTCAGGCCACATCGCTGCAGGACAACATTTGTCATATATCATCTACATCTTTATGGACATAGTAAAGATATTAGCTCCTAGGTGGGCAAACCATTGCGATGATAGAAAACATGAGCACCATCTCCAAAAATAAAAATATTCTATAAAATATCAAACTTTGTAAAGCTGCACACTAGGCCATGTCCTGTGCATGTGTTGAGGAAATCCCAAGGACAACTACAGGCTTGAGTGAATCAAGAATAACCCTGAGGAGTAGTACTGGGAGTTTTTGTGGATGAAAAACTCAACATGAGCCAGCAATGTGAGACCATAGCCCAGAAAGCCAAACATCCCCTGGGCTGCATCCAAAGCAGTATGGGCAGCAGGGCCAGGGAGGGGATTCTGCCCCTCTGCTCTGCTCTGCTGAGACCCCACCTGCAGTGCTGCATCCAGCTCTGGAGCTCCCAACATAAGAAAGAGGTTGAGATGTTGGAGCGAGCCCAGAGGAGACCACAAAGACAATCATTGGGTTGGAGCAGCTCTCCCATGCAGACAGGCTGAGAGCTGGGGCTGTTCAGGCTGGAGAAGAGAAGGCTATGGGGAGACCTTACAGAACCTTCCAGTACCTAAAGGAGCTCCAAGAGAGCTGAAGAGGGACTTTGGATAAGGGCCTGGAGGGATAGGCCAAGAGGCAATGTCCTTAAGTTTAAGGAGCACAGGTTTAGACTAGATTTTAGGAAAAAATTCTTTACTATAAGAGTGGTAAGGCACTGAACAGGTTGTCCAGAGAGGACTTTCCATCTCTGGAGATGTTCAAGGGCAGGTTGGATGGGGGTTTGAGTAACCTGGTCTAATGGAAGGTTCTCTGCCCTGGCAGTGGGGTTGGAACTAGATGTTCTTTAAGGTCACCTAAAACCTAAACCATTTTATGATTCTAGGACACAAAACTAAATTAAATGGTCTTCAGAAAATCCTGAACATATCAGAATTACTCAGGAAGCCTGAATTAGCAACTTGTTTGGTACAGAAATATTTCTACACTTTGTTTTGCACATCTGTCCAGTTATTCTTCCTTCAGAAGTAATCTTCTACTGTTTCTGGTTTTATTCCTAAAAGGAATGTTCCTCCAAAACATTCTTTAATACTGCAACACTTTTAACACCTGCAACAAAATGCAAAAGGCATAAATTTTAGATTACACTACTGCATAGGTGTGTAGAAAAAAAAGGGAGTTATTCCAGAGAATAATGGTTTCCCATGTTGTGGCATTTCCTATTTTGTATGAATCACAGTTTCATGGTAATTGTTCCCTCTAATATTAGGAGAGAGAAGCAATTTATAGGACAGTCATAAAACAACCAGCATCACAATTTAGCACTGATCCTTCCTATTGCCTCTGAGGAAGACCTGGAAATTATCTGTGTCACTGGCTGCTAAAGGCAACCACTTGAAAGTTCCCCTGCAACAATACCCCATCAGCACTAAAAAAACAGCTGACTTAAAATGGTGTATTACCAGAAAGTTTAGTTCTCATTTAGGTAAGGCTTGAAATACCTTAAATGGCTCAGGCTGACCCTAGGTGGAGCTAAAGATTTGCCATGTCCAGCTAACCTATGCACTAAAAATATACTTGCTTTGATTACACTAACACAGATAACACATTTTTACCAAACCCACTGTTTTTTGCAGCAACCACACTATCCAAATAATTGTAGCAAACTCCTGAAATAAAGCAAGAGTAACAAATTTTTAGGTTAATTGCTGCAAGCAGGTATATGAGCTTGCAGGAATGGAAACAAGCCCAGACTCAGTAAAGCTGACAGCGTCCATTTCTCGTAACTTTTCCACACTTGTACTGGCTCCCCTGAACCTAAGGCAGGTATTTTGCAGTCAAGTCCCTGACCCGTCTAGGTATTGTAAATGTCACTGCTTATCAACAGTGTAAATGTCAACTCTCATCAATTCAGTTATAAATGTACTCCACAGTCTTTAATATTTATCCAGAATCACCACATGGTTTTAGTATCTATAAAAACATTCCCAAAAGACCATATACTGCCAGCTGCCTGCTCCTGGTGAAACCTTAAATTAATGGGGAGTGAAATTTCCCCATTGCCTTGTGCTTGTGCTCCTCACTGTTCCTACTCCCCTCCACTCTATCCGAAGAGTATGTATGTTCCCAGCAGAGCCTGGATGATTAATGCCCAGCTGCTTAGTCTCTCATCCAGTCTTCAGTTTCTCCTGAAGGACAGTATCCAAAATCTGTTAATATTCTTTGTACAACACTACACTAGAAGTGAAGCTCCCATTTTAGAGAAAGCAACCGAGACATAAGAGGAACTGGAAAAACAGAAGTGACCAAAGAAGAATCTCCTCGTGGCACTTGAGAGCTGGCTGCAGAAGTGACCCAGCTGCTGTTCTGGGACCCAGCCTACTTGGGTTCTCACCTGTGTGCTCTATTCCCTGCCTGGTGGTGCCACGGAGAAATACTGAGCTCCCATTCATCTCACTGACTGTGTACTGCAGCTTACATCTGAAGGGCACCTCTTGCTTACTGTTCCAGATGATTATTTTATTTATCTTTATAATAATCTTAGCTTGTGTCACTCCAACTGTGGTAAAGGGAACTGTACAGTCCCTACAAATCAGACATCCTATTTATCTCAATGTAGCTGTGAACTTAACAGGCTGCACTTATGGTTTATGAAAAATGGTTTTCAGTTCTGTTCTAAATTTACTCCACTTTAAGTTAATCAAGTCCTTTTGTTCCCATCAGCAGCTGCTAAAGAGAAAGAAACAAGTATGTGGTATCAATACTCTTCTCAGAACTGTACATGAAATCAGTGGATGAAATCTCAGTCCACTGAGGTCCTAAAGGTTTCTGCCAGGAACTTCATGGGGCAAATATTCATCCTCTGCAATAACCTGAAATGGTCCTCCCAGAATTTTGGTTTTTTCTCCTCCACTCCAATTTCAGCTGCTTAGCTGCTAGTTTTACAACCACCTTGTACATTCCTCCTCTTTATTTTCCTTCTCCAAGAAATATTTCAGCTTCTTATAACAGACTGGTGCCACAAAGATATGCCTGTGAGCACAAGTCCAGAGGAATTCATTCAGAACTGCAGCACCTCAGCTCAGGTTGGTTGAGTAGAGATAGGTTCACTGTACCACTGCTATGATTAACATTAAATATTGATCATGACAACTTCAAAACTTGCTAACACAACACTGGAAATTACTCTGTTACAGCTTTCAAAGGATGTTGATCTTCTGCTAGGGAAGTCTATATATATCTCTCTGTCACAGTAGCATCTGCTTTTGACAGTCCCATGAGGCAAACCCAGGCTAAGTGATTTTAGCTAACCCAAGTTATAATTAACATTGGCAATGTTTGCACAAGGCCTGACTTTGCATTTACTGCCTGATAAAACCTTACATTCTTAATGCTTTAACTCATGCTTCAAAAATCTATGGAGCCATGTCTTAACTATTAATACTTTTTTCAAAAACATGCATTTATGAAATAGTAAAATTCCTGTGTAACACTCAAGAAGCCCTTTAGAGAGTTCGCATATAACTAAGTACAAATAAGTAAGAAAGAGGAAGAAGTGAACGGAAGTACCAGAATAGCACATTATAAAAGGAGGACATTTATTTAAAATCCTCCTTGTGAATAAATGCAAAACACTAAGAAGAATGAAAGCTTCAAGTCCAAATACAAGGAACTAATGAGAGTGCATGAGGTTTTAACAGAACAGTGCGACTTGTCTGTTGTGACTAGAATGTTCCACTTTAGTACCTCTTTCCCCTGCCCCTAAGCCAGCTTCAGCCATGGGTTTGATGGGCCTCCTTTACCCTCCTGCCTGATGGGAAGTAGAAAATTAAGTCCCTGGCACGTTCTACACAACCAGCATGAATTACAATCAGCACACAGCAGTAAGACATTCACAAAGATTTCCATTCAGTAAACACCTATATCTTTTCCCACATTATCTTGCCAATTTATGAAGGATAAAGTTTGCAATTCTGTGTCTGTCAGAATCAGCGTCCCTCTACTCACCTTGAACTCTTTTTCAATGTTGGCAAGCACGGCCAGCTCATTGCTGAGCTCTAAGGCAGTCATGACAGGATCTTCACTGGACAAAGACAGATAAGCAGGGCTGGCCAGACCTTTGTAGGCATTGATCCTGGATCTGGAGTGGCTGAAAGAGTCATGCTTTTGTTTCTGATTGCACTCACTGCACTTGCAGAAATAGTCATGTGGCCTATCGATGCGAGCTCCTTTCCGCAGCAGGGTGTGCACGATCTCGTACTCGTGGCAGTGAGCAGCCAGAATGATGGGCGTGACATCGTGGGAGAAGCGCGTGCCGTCCTCATCGTACGCGTAGAAGTCATCGTGCTGGAGCTCCGACTGGCTGGGACTCAGAGCCAGCCTCTTGCCTTCGGCAAACGCGGGGTGGTTCAGGATGGCTTCCACTATCCGAACGTAGCCTTTGCTAATGGCCAGAAGCAAGGCATCCCCCACCCGGGCCAGGTTCTCCTTCTTCAGCAGGAGCTCGGTGATCTCCAGGTGCTCGTTGGCCACTGCCAGCTGCAAGGCGTTCTGTCCCATGTAGTCCACACAGTTCACGTTGAGTGAGGGACATTCTTCCAGCATTTTGCGGACCACTGGAATATTTCCATATTCTGCAGCATCCAGAAAGCGCTCCTCCTCCAGAGACAGGCTTGTGGAGTGGTCATTGAACATGTAGGCTGGCCCTCGGCTGGCCTGCCTCCTGCCCTTCTCCCGGAGAATCGTCTGTCGCCGCAGCGCCAGTCTGTTCTCGTTGCCCCGGCTGTGTGCACACAGAGAAATTATTAGTTCTTCTTTATGCAAGGGCATATCCATTTTGAACAATAATTAATAAAAATATTCCAATCCTTTACCTGCTGTGTATTTTGAATGCAGCAGGGACACCAGAAACCCCGAGTTCGATGCATTTTGCAACAACTGTTTCTACACAACTTGGGAGTCAGTAGCCAGCTACATTTTATTTCAACAAGAAGAAAAAGCTGTCATCTATCATCCTTTAAAACTACACTTTTTTCCTTACTTTGTCCTTGCAGCTCGGAGTGAGAACAAGCCACATTGTGAAAGGAATCAGCAATCATGGGATGAGAAGTGAGAGATTGCTCAGGACAGCAGGGCACACAAAGATGGAAACTCTCTCAACTCCCTCCTGCTTCAGAAAAGCAGTGAGGCTGACTTCACTTGCTCTTAGTCTCTCTCCTTCAGCAACAATCTAACTTACATTTTGGCTCTGGTTTCTACTCTTCACTCTTCACCCTGATGTTTTTCTGACATCTATAATTGAATGCTGAGGCATTAACTGAACCTGGACAAGATAAAAGCACATCAAATACACTGTATGGCATCTCTTACTCCCCATCTCCGTTATTCTTTTCATTACTACAGTTCATAACCTTGATATGCTATTTATTCCTTCACTCAGTGGCTTGCCAACAAATACTGCTAATTCTTGATTCATAGTAACTCTGAAATGTTGTCCAGTCTGCCACTACTGAAACCCTCAGCCATTTCCAACCCTAATCATTAAATACCTCATTAATAACTAGCAATAAAAACAAAAAGTGAACACATCAAACTTAAGTTTGCTGAAAAATTTTACAAAATATGCTACATTCTCTTTAAAAAGAAAAAAAAACAATCCACTGATTCAATCTAATTTCAGCCAATTAAGATCCCAATCTTCAATAGAAATTCAATTGTGAATAATTTTGTCTTCTACTCCGCTAAATTACTTAATATTCCCCACAACTTAATCTTTTTTCTTTATTGAATAGTAGCTTAATTATTCTTTACATACGTATGCTCAAATATACTTCAACACATTCAGTATCTCCCAGAAAAAAATAAACATAAACAATATTTTATTCATTAAATACAAGTAAAAAAAAATTAGTCCTTTGTGACTCAAAATTTCTTCACAAAAAGTAACATTGGAAGATATTGTTTATTCTAGATTGTTTAGATTTAGCTTTAGTATAAAATTTCCTTCTGCCTCTTGCCTTCTCTGTTCTAGAGTCCTCTGTAGCACTGGAAATACTTCAAACTGCCAAAGTCTTAAATATAAAAGGACCATTTTTCTGCAAGATAATAATAGGTATGGAATGTGGAATATATCAAAAATGACAACAGTAACTATTAAATATAATTATTAGTTTCATTATTTGATATTTTTTAATAAATAATTGTTCAGAACTGTTAGTAGGGAAGCACTTCCTCTCGTTTCACAAAACATTTAAATCAAGAAAAAAAATACTCAGTTTTATATTTAAATTCATTTCAAAAGCAAATTTTTTTTACCAGTGATAAATATTAATCCTATGAACTGTGAAATGTAGCTCTGAAAAAAAAGCTATATGGGCTTTCTTTTGTATTTATCCTTGTTTTCCTGTATATGTGTTGAATTTTGTAAGCTTGCTATATTTTCACAATTCAGTGTATTCCTGTGACACCATATTTGTAGGAAGTCTGAAAGCAGTACAAAGGTTTCATATAAATCTTTTATTAATTTGTTCTTTTGTATCAGAGAAGGTTCTTAGCAGAGTGAGGCATTACCTACATTTAAGGTGGACTGACTGGGCTTCAATTTAATCAACCAGATGCACAGTCCTGAGACCCAGCATCCAAGGATGCAGAGGGAGAAGTCATGGCAAGGTTGCTCTCTACCACCTTTTAAGTGCACCAGATTTTCCAACTTTTTTAGCTCCGCATTGGCTCCTCAGTTTTGAATAAAGTAATTATTTAATTGCAGTAGCAAAATAATCTTAAATGCAGAATCCATCCTATTGAGCAGCATGCTGCTAATTCCCTACCTTGAACTGCTTCTTTCTTCTGTGCAGCAACCAATTACTGCTAAACATAATTTAAATAATTTATACTGAAGTTGTTTCACAGAATGACAGAATCATTCAGGTTGGAACAGACCTCCTAGATCATCAAGTCCAACCTTTGACTGATCACTGTCTTGTCAACTAGACCATAGCACTAAGTACCAAGTGACTGCACCACCTCCCTGGGCAGTCCTTTCTGATGCTTAACAACCCCTTCCATTTCTTTCATGAAATTCTCCCTGATGTCCAACTTCAACCTCCTCTGAACAGATTATGAACAGATAATAAATTCAACTCATAAAAAATCACAACATATTTTTTAAACTTCTTCCAAATAATAAAGATATCTTCAGCATAGATCCAAATCTTACACTAACTGACAATAAGAACATCATTGTTCTTATAAGAACATATAAAATACATAACTTTATGTGCCCTGCAAAACAAACCCAGTATAAAATTATTTTGCTAGTATTTGATCCTTCAACAAGGAACCAAACACTTCAACAGAATCTTTGTCATTATTTTTTCCTGAGATGCATCAACTTCAGTTCAGCAGTCTGGGGTGATTAACTGACTCAATGTAATGCTTTTGGGAACAGACCTTACTGCCTAAAACTGTGGCAAAGGAAGCACTGAGTACCTCAGCCTGGCCTGGGCCCTTTGTCACTGGGTCCACCAGCATAATCAGTCTGTGGTGGTGAAATGACCCAGCACACAGCCAAAACCTGCTGTTCATTAAATACTCCCTCTCTCATTTTCCAAGTAATGGAAAGAGATTGTATTTCTATTCTAGCAATACATTCAGTATAGTTTATCAAAGCAAAAGGTAATCATTGCTGGTGAAGAATACTTAGAATTAGCTTCTTTGTCTAGCACCACTTCCTCTTCTTCTTGCCTGCATTTAGAAGAAAATCACTGGCTGAAAGGGATACTAAATACATACATTCCTTATACAGTAGCTCATCATCTGAATTAGAACCCATTATAGAATGAAATAGAAGACTTTTTTCATTGTTTGCTGGACTGTAGCACACGTCTGATGCAGACCTCTAGAATCTCAATGTAATCCATTTTCCCTGCATCAATGTATTTCAAACGTATGAAATGAACCTCCTTTTTTGCCCGTTTGCAACTACAGTTAATTAAATTTAAGGGTCTGTAATTAAAACTGGTTCTTGCAGCTATAAAGGCTATAAATATGTTAACTGCAACACAGAAAGCTGAATTTTCTGTTTTATTATTTCTGTTTAATTAGATGGAGACAGTAAGCATTACTTCAGGAGTTTGTTTAGAAAAATGTAAGACACTTGACTGCCTCCAAGCACAGGGAGAGGCTTTTGATGATCTAGAAGAGTATGTTCAGTTCTGTTATGTTCTGATGCTCTTCTTACATTTATTTCACATTCACCAAGATCCTTCCACTCCACATAAATCTTAAAGCCACTTGAAACCTCATCCTTCTCAGACTGTAACTGTTGGTTGTAAGGCACTATCAATGCACTTTGGGCAAGTGCATTCTGAAGGACTACACTCATTACTACTCAGAACTGAAGAGCCAATATGACCAAGCCTGGAATATTGTCATCATGTTGGATACCATATTACAGGAGGGAGTTCTACAAAATTAGAAATTAAATGCAAGAGAGCAGCAGAGGTCACACAGTCTCTACCATATTTTCCACTTTATACATAATGAGATTGATTTTGTGAATTACATATGATGGTACTTCACTCATCTCACTTGCACCCTAGTAGAATTCTAGTATAAATTAGTCATTTTTATCTTCTCTGTAGATAAAGGAGAGACATTTCTCCTACCTACTTATAAATGGAGAACCTGTATTTTTCCATTGTTTCAAAGAGAATCCCAGCAGATTAGGTGAGAGGTGTCCTTTAATGCATGGAATTTAATAGGAATATAGACCACAGAAGGATGATGGAGTAAAGTTCCTTACAAGAACAGATATCACCTCAAACAATTCCCATTAAAATATCAGACTCTGTCTCAAATTAAATTGATGTCCTGCTGAAATTTTATTTTCTGTCACTAATCACACTGAAAGACTAATCTTGAATTTGACTGTTCTAACACTCAGAAACATTAATCTAATTTTCAGCCTAAATTTAAGGATCACCAATTTAGATCTATTTTACTCAAACTAAGTAGCACTTTCCCCTGACAGTAGTTACCTGCAAAACACAAACATAGAGCAATCATATCCCCTCTCGACCTACATCTTGCTGAGTGAAATTAAGCTCCTCTCATTTCCTGCTACATCCATGCAGTTAAATCTGCCACAGAACAAAACCCTGCTTGAGTACAGCTTCCTAACTTAAAATACAGCAAAGCCTTGTGTCAGTGTTTGCAGTAAAATGATTAGACACCTTTTTTTGGTGCAGTACATCTTTGGCTATCTCTCAAGCACATCAACATCCAAGAAATCATTTAGTCACTATGGATTCTCCTGTGAGCCAGAATTCTGTCTTTGCTGACTTTCCTTGATCAAGTGTCAGACAATGAGTCTCAGATTTACAAACTGAAAGAACTGTGCCGAAAGATCTGATTTTGACCCTCAACTCCCTTTGAGGATACAAACTCTCACTACAAAGAGTTGTGGAGCTGGGAAAGTTTGGGCATAGAAAACAACTGTGAGTATCCACAGCATTACAATCCAAAGTAAAAAGCTTTGTAGGAGAGTCTACAATATCTGCTAGAAGCTGAACAAGCTTATATAGTGACAGAACAGACTCCTCATCTTCCTTTAATCACTTAAAAGAGAATATTATACTTTAAAATTACCTTATAAGAGTAATCTGTTAGTGCATTTAAACTTGAGGTTTGGCTTTCCTTCAGAGGTTTCCAACCTTTAGAAGAAGACTATAAAACAACTCAAGAAATAAGAACGTATAAACTCAAAAAATCCAACTTTACTTCTAACTTCAGGACTATGCTTTAGTAAGAGACTGAACTGAAGTCCCTGACTTGCATGTATTAATGCAAAACCACTGTTAGCAAAGCAAATCTACAGGCTGGAAGCATGGCAAGCAAAAAAAGAAGCCAAGACTGCTGGTAGCATCCTAAAGAAAAAAAAGTCATAAATACTCTCAGAGCAAACTAAATGGAGAAAGTTTTGTTGACACATTGATTTAATCACAAACTGCTCAATCTTGTGAAGTTCAAGAATTTTGAAAATCGTCCACTGTGACAATAGCATCCACTTCTTGTTCAAAGTCAAGGATGCAGCTGAAACAAGGCTGAAGCCATTAATAACCACTTCTGAACCAACTCTGAGAGGAAGCTTCCAGAAAACTTAAAAGGCCATTAGCCTATTTTTATAAACAGAAGAAAAAAGCTAAACTAAATCAATCATTTTAAAATTTAATTCTCATATGCTNTAGGAGATCAGATAGGAAGTAACACCAAACAAGATCATCAGCACCAAACACTCAAAAATAAATTACCTTGAAACTGTCTAATTATTTGGATTTTTACAATTTCTAATTATTTGTTCTTCTATTGTTCTTTATTATACTTCTATATAAACATGTATATATGTAGCATATAACATAACATTAAATACAATCTGCAAAACATCTGTTTTATGAATTATATATAGATATACATATATATGAAATAAAACCAGCATATATGAAATTAAATAATATATCATCCATCTAACTAGAGATAGGATGGGAGCTCAGACAGAGACATGGTCTGAACCTCTAGATGATACTATGCTACGGGACAGGAAATGACAGGCTGTAGAAAGGAGGAATAAATTGAAATTCTAAATGTAAAGGCAGTAAACATCTTGAAACAAGTATCTGAAAAAACTTGGCTTTTCCATCCTCTGGCATGAGGATCCATAACCCTTAGAAGCAGGTGGTGAATTATAAGTGGGCTGGGGCTGAAGCACTGTAAATAACAAGCCAAAACCATCTGTGGATATTTACAATAAAATTTACAGATAATCAGTGACAGTGAGTGTCTTAGAAGAAAACCCCATAATGTACATCCCTTAAGTACTTAATTCTATAGCAGAAGAAAGGTACAAGTAAGAGCATTTTTACTCATGTGGTGGCTTTATCAGAAGACACACATGTGACACAAAGTATGTCATCTTTAAGACTTCTATTTGAAATTTTGGTGAAAACTGATTTGTCTTCTGCAATTGTCATGGAGGTCCTTCTGAGACCTGGACTGTCAAATCTTTTTTGTTTAGACTGCTGAGAAGTGTTTTCTCCAAGCTGGTTGATTATGTTGTGCAACTGCTTTTGTACAGAAGCAGTAAAAAACAATTATGTGTTACAGAGTATTCCATCAATCACAGTTTGAGAACCTGGAAGGGTAATGGTCCGACAAACATTTTCTTCAGGAAATAACAAAAGATTTTTCTCTCTCCTGAAAAGTAGTTTAGTGGCTATCTAGTGGATGATGGAGAGAAAGCACCCAACATAAGGCAAATGACCAACTCCCAGGCTCCTTATTCCATTTGTCATTCATTCACCCTAAATTTTACCTTTAGTCAAGTAATAAAACCAGTGGCTTATTATTGATGAAGTAGCTTCCAACCACTGAAATGGGAATGACAAGTAAATAGAACTATTTAGGGAAATGATTAGGAAAACAATGTCTGAGTAAAAATGGCCTAAGGAGAAAAAGTAACCTGGAAAACTGTAACCGAGTCAACTTACAGATTCATCAAGAACAACACATAAAAGCTTAGAGCACTCAGATTGCTTGAAGCTTTTAAAGAGAGATATGAGATTTGAATTCTTTCCTAAGAGTAAAAAAGACAGAAGAGAGTGCTTTGCCAGCCCAGAGGCCTTTTATACATCACAACTGCAAAGCAAAGCAAGCAGATTCACAGAATATTCTGAGTTGGAAGGGACCCACAAGGATCTCTGAGTCCAACCCTGAAGTGAACAGCCCATGTGGGGAACAAACCCACAACCCTGGTGTTACTAGCACCATGCTCTGACCAACTGAGAGATTCTCAGGGTCAGCATAGGATGGTAAAGCAAGGCAGATGACATGGAGAAATGGGTTGAGACTGCTTGGTATGGAGTGTCAAAAGATACCCTTTTCTTTGAGGATTACTATCATTTCAAGCTTTAAAAGACTTCTATGGATCTGGATTTTTTAGGTCTGAAGATTGATTTGTACCTGAGTGTCGATATGATGTTGCCCTATCTCTAGGGCTTGGTCCACAAATGACTCCATGTTCATAGATTGAAATCAGAAGGCTTATTTATTAATACTGAGAAGAGAACAAATCTTTCTCCCTCCAGCCAGGTTAGCTGAAGGGGTCGTCTGTGTCCGACTGTGTCTGTG
>VZTN01020002.1:0-12221 GCA_013400515.1 Erpornis zantholeuca | reverse complement strand
AATTCTGGAAGATGATTTCTACTTTGAAATTGGCTTCATTTTTTTTCTAATAATTTAAATTGACCACGTATATTTGTTGGTCAGTATGGTGAAACTTAAATGAAGTGGTTTTGGTTTTTTTTATCCACGCTTATAGTACGTAACTTACTGTGTTGAAGCAGGTTTGGGGTTTTTTTAAGTTGAAAGCTGGTGTAAACTATTTCTTACACTTTTATAACAATTTTTGTATATATACATCGAAATAGAGTAAAAATACACAAATACTAACATTAGGTATACAAAATGAATATATTTTTTTTACTCTGTATCCTTTCCTGGTCTTACTTATACTGATTAATGTTTTCAGCAAGAAAGTATGTTGTTATTTTATATGTTTCAACAACCTTTTGTCCAGAAACACAAGTCCCTTGTTTGAAGAACTGCCAATTAACTTTACACTGAAGGAGGGTTTTATCATGCTATCAAATTTGTAGTTTCTTCATGTAACTAGAAACAGATAGAAACGAGATAGTTTGAAGATTCATATGGCATTAGTGTATGGAAAGCAGATTTAAAAGGTGGCAACAAAAGGATTTTGAAGTTGATAGGAGTTAAAGGCTTCTATTTTGCATTTTGGCAAATGCCGTTTCTTTCTTTCCCTGATTGTGATCAGGAAGCACTTTATTTGCTGGCCTGTTTCTTACTTTATCAGTGAATTAACCTTCTTATCCCTCTTCCTATGTTGAAAAGCCAATTTTGCTAAAACAATGACAATCTCTTCTATTTGAAACTTATTTGCCTTTTTTTCTGGGAACTATCTTTAGATACCTCTTGCTTGTCAGTCACCATTAATGACTTATGTTTTCAACAGTTAGCACTGAAACCTGCACAAATATTCTAAAGTAAAAGAAATCAGTCTTAGAAAATTACACACTGCTAAATACACTGTATTAGTTACTAATATTGGATAGAAGTAACAACAAATACCAGGTATCTCTCCCAAACTGCAACCTCATATACAGCTTTATTAACTTTTACCTATTCTCTGTCCCTAAATGGCAATTGCCAGAAGCTAAAATTGTTTTGCCAGAAGGTAAAATAGTATGTCAGGGAGAAATAACCCTCCATAAACTCATTTCTTTCATACAGTCCTTTAGCAGAAGTGAGATGCTGTGGATCTGACCTAGCTTATGCATTATTATGCATGAGCTAAGTTCTACATTCTCAGTGACTGGGAGAGCTTTTCTTAGAGTGTGTATTTTAAATAGTGTGTATTTGATACTGAAACATGTCATTTATACCCCTTGTGTTAGTCATTTATCAATATACTGAGCTTCAGTGTGAGCAGGTCGGTCAAGGTTCACATGGCATATCATACAAGTGCTGATGACCAATTTATTGTAACTATTAAAATCATAGTGTTTCACAGGATCACTAAGAAACAGAATCACAGAAACAGATGGTTGAAGGTTGGGAGCTACCCTTGTACAACCTCCCCACTAAAGCAGGGTCACATGCAGAAAGTTGGCTGTGGCCATGTCTAAATAGCTTCTGAGTGTCTTCAATAAGAGCTCACAACCCTTCTGAGCAACCTGCGCAAGTGCTTAGTCACTTCCACAGCGAAAAAGTGCCTCCTGGTGCTCAGATGGAAGTAACTGTGCTTCAGTTTGTGCCCAGTGTCTCTCGTCAGGTCACTGGTGTTACAAACCAGATTAAACCTAAAAGAGCAAAGAAAACTAAGTCTCTGTGTATAAAACAGAAAGAACTTTGAAGGTTCAAAATATTCCCAGAAAAAGTCATTAAAACCAAATAAGGTTAGATGTTGATGCCAAAAAATTGATTTAGTCTTATCTTATAGAGGCAAAGAGAAAGAAAAAGTAGAGAAAAGTTAGAAAAAGCTAAGGTTAATTTAAAAAGTATAAGACAGGTTACCACCACACTGTGCTACCTTTGTTGCTGCTGATACAGGGTGGGGGAGTGAAGCAGTTTTTGCCTTTTTCCTGCTGTTAGAAGTGTCCTATCTGCCTTCTCCAATCTCTGGAGCAGTTTGGCTGGAATGCGGCAGCCTATCCTCTGAGATGCAGGCTTGGTGCCCAGTCCTCCTGATTTTGGTCCAGGGGTGAAGGATCAAGGACGTGTTCTCCCTCAGGCAGAGGACATCAGCTCCCAGAGGCCTCAGGCTGTCTCTCAGCAGGCAATGGTGGAGGGAGAAATAGGCAAAGCTCAGGCACTCTGCCCTTCGCTTTCCCCTCCACTTATTTGCACCATATTCACCCTCGTTTTCATAGCCCTCAAGGTGGGCTACATGTCCCTTCCACATGTAGTTTTCAGGTGTTCGAGAGTGATTGCAATAAGCAGACATAATGACAAAGCACTTTCTGAAGCCTTTCTCTTACTGTCAGGCTCTTACAACTGGGCACCACCGAAAACAGCCTGGCTCTAATTTCTTTACACTGTCACCCTACATATTCGCACACATTTGCACATCATCCTAAAACTTCTCTACTCCTGACTGAACATTCCCAGTTGTCTCAGCCCTCCTGCATAGGAGAGTGTCTCAAGCCCCTAAGTCATCTTTGTGGCCCTTTGTTGGATGTGCTCCAGTAGCTACGTGTCTCTCTTGTACTGGGAGACCAGAATTTGACAGAACAATCTAGGTGTGTTCTCACCTGTGCTGAGTAGAAGGGAAGGACCACCTTCCCTGACCTGCTGGCAGTGTCCCACCTAACCCACTCTAGGAAGGCTCTACTGGCCTTCTTATTGCTGTGAACACTTGGCTGCTTCCATTTGCAAATTTGATCCCCCTTCCCTGTAAAGTAGTTTTGAACAAGAATAATGTCCATCATGGATCCTGTATGCCTGACAATATTCCTCCTAAGGCCCAGAATTTTGCACTTCTTTTTGCTGAACTGTATGAGGTTGCTATCAGATAATTTCTTCAACCGTGCAAGGTTTGGATGGCTGCACAGCCCTCTGGCATGTTATCCACTCCTCCCAGTCCTGTATAATAATCAAACACTTAAGGCTAGGCTTTCCCTTATCATCCCAATAACAGATAAAGATATTGAACATGTCTGGACTCAGTATTAACCCCTGGGGTATGCTGCTAGTCACTGCCTTATATTTTGTTGTTGTTTAGGCCTGTTAACACAGCTGGCTCTCAGCCCATCTCACTCTCTGCTCATCCAGCCCGTTCTACTTCCTCTCTACTATGAGGAAGTTATGGGAGAAGTTGTCAGAAGACTTACTGAATTCAGGGTAGACAATATCTACTCCTCTTCCCTAATCTAGAAACTTGTCATTTGATTGTAAAAGGTTATCAGATATGCCAAGTATGACTTCTGCTTGGTGAATCCCGATTTACTACTCCTGATCACCTATAGATAACTCCTGTGTCTGGCAAGAGTTCCCAGGATTAGTTGTTCTATAATCTTCCCAGGTATGGAGGTAAAGCCAGACAGGCCTGTAGTTCCCTCGGTCCTCCTTCCTGCCCCTGCTGAAGGTAGGGGGATGTGATATCCTTCAGTTCTCAAGCTGCTTCCAACTGCTATGTTTGTTTAAAAATTAGTGGCCCTGCATTGCTGGCCACTAGCTTGTGGGTACATTGCTTAGGGCACATAGATTTATTTATGTCTGGTTTGCCTGAGTATTCAGTAAGCTGAATCTTTATTAACAAGTATATGTCAGCCTCACTTTAGGCTTTTCACCCCTTATCCAGGGCCTGGTGTTTAGTATCTCAGACTTTTTTTAATGTAGAGTTTTGTTCGGATTGTTGCTTTATCATTAACAATAAAATGAACTGAGGTTTCTCATCTCTGATGAGTATAATCTGTGGAAATTCAAAATATGAGTAAATTATATTTAAGATATTTTTGGACTAGCATATTTTTTAAAGAATAAGCAAGTTTGAAGAACACAATTTTATTGCTTTTTACTGGGTTTTTTTCTATTTTTTTTAACAGAGGGGAAGATGTTCTCTGCTACCCCTTGTTACCAGTTTCAAAGGATTTTACTGAGATAAGTTTTACTAAAATTAAAACCCTTCTTTTCTGCTTCATGTACTGCTAGGGTAAGCAATTTGCACCTTTATTGCCTGAAAGTCATGAGATATTTCTCAGTTTCAATCTCAGATGTAAATAACAATTCTGGGTTTGTGAATAAGAATGTAAACTGATGAGCTCCTGTAGTTTGGTATTCTTCCATTCCAGGCTAAATAACATCCAGGTAAGGCAAAAAGCATGTGACCTTTGTGTTTTAAACCACAAATTAATATTTAATATTTTATGGTCTGTAAAATATAAGTTTATTATTATGTAAAATAAAAGAAAAAGTCCACAAAAGTGATATGAAAGCAACATAGTAGATATGCTATAAAATATTAGTTGAGCAGTCCATCATGCTATGATAAGCTTCATCGAAATTTTTCAACTTCACTGAATTTTTAAACTACTTAAACTAAAGCAAAAACTATTAATTCACATTTTTTGTTAATTTAAAGTACAATTTTTTAGATAAGGCAATTGGTAGAACTAGTTCAATAGCAGACTGTGAAAATGCTCAAAAAGTAAATATACTAGATCAAATTATGCAAAATTTTTATGATATTGGGTCAAAGCTATGCTATCCTATTCAAAAGGGAAAAGATGGACGTTAGGACAAGCATTGTGGTTATACATAAAATCTTTAGAACTTTTTCAGTTAATCCATGTTTATTCAGTATTGTATTGCATGTTAATGCATTTATATAGTGCTATTTCACTAGTGCAGTATTTTGTCTTCCAAAACAAAAAGTAGATGGTGCTTTTCTTTTCCTCTTTTTAACTTTGTAGTAATGATTCAAAAGAGCTCCTTGGATTTTTCCTCAATTTTCTATAAAATACTGTTTCCATACCATCTCTTTTTAATATTTTTTTTTTACATTCCACATTATATATCTTTGAGGTAAAATTTCCTGAAATAATTGAGCTACAAGAATATGTAATAAGCAGCACAATATTTTGAAACATATATGCATGTCTAGAGATATCTGAAAAGGTACCTTTCTGTTTTTATGCACTGTATTGAAAAATGTCTGAAGTTCCTTAAGCACTTAAGACTTTGAAAAATCAATTCATTTTCTCATTCATAATTTATTAATTGAAGCTATTGGCTCCTGTCTTCTGAGAATCTCAAACCCAGTGTTCTAGGTATGCAGGATTTCTTTAAGCAGTTGTGCCTAAATGCAAGTAGAGCTGTGTTAAAGTTAAAACTCTAGTTACAGAATTCTTCACCATTATTCATCTCAAAATAACTGCCTGTCTGAGATGGAATATAAGGGAAATAAACTATTTTATGTTTAAATAATTTATATACTGTTTAATATGCATGCAGCATTTTCTAATTAGGATTTTATTTACTTTTTTCCCAAGCAACTGATAAATTCAATTGCAGACTGTAAAAATGAAAGATAAATATATTAGGTCATATTAACTCCAGTTTTTATCATGAAGCATGAAGCTATTCTATCCTATTCTGAGGGAAAAAATGGACATCCAAATGAAACTTTGTGGATTTAATTCAAATCTTATCTGTTATCAAAGGTATTGTATTAGTTATAAAAAAATCTAAATCTGTTTTAGAAATAATCATGATTTGAGGCTTTGAGGTCATTGTTTTAAGAATCTGAAGAATTCCAAAGGCCCGAGTGAACTGAGTGAAAGATGATTATTTAACAAAATGATGATATCTTTTGTGTCCTTCTCCACAGGAAACATAGAATTATTGAATAGTTTGGGTAGGAAAACAGAATAAAGATGATCTAGTTCCAGCCACCCTGCCATGGACAGGGACAACTTCTACCAGATCAAATGGCTTAAAGTCCCATCCAACCTCATCTTGAACACTTTTAGGGATGAAGCATCCACAGCTCCTCTAGGCAACCTGTTCCTCACGACCCTCAAAGTAAAGAATTTCTTTCTAGCATCTAATCCAAACCTGTTCTCTTTCAGTTTGAAGCCGTTTCCCTCTGACCTATCACTACAGGCCCTTGTGAAAAGTCCCCCTTCAGCCTTCTTGTTGGCCCCTTTGCATACTGGAATGCCACAATAAAATGGCCACAAAAATTTCCTTTTCCAGGCTGAGCAACGTCATCTCTTTTAGCCTGTCTTCAAAGGAGAGGCACTTCAGCCCTTTGACTACATTTATGGCCCTTGTCTGGCCTGACTCCAAGAGATCCACATCTTTCTTTGGTGCTCCACACCTGGATGCAGCACTTTGGAGGCGGGGAGAGGGGCGGAATACACCCCCTTCACCCTGCTGGCCGCGCTGCTTTGGGTGCACCCTAGGACATGGTTGCCTTTCTGGGCTGTGAGTGCAGAGTGCCAGCTCATGTTTGAGCTTCTTGTCAACCAACACCCCCAAGGCTTTCTCCTCGGGATGGCTTTCAATCCATTCTTATTTGAGCCTGTATTTCTGTTGAGCCTATATCCAAGTGCAGGACCTTTCACTTGGCTCTGCTGCAGTTCATGAGGTTTGCATGGGTTCACCTCTCCAGCACATCAGGTCCCTCTGGATGACATCCCTGCCCTCCAGTGTGTCAACTTCATCACTGGTGCTGTCAGCAGACTTGCTGAGGGTTTACCCGAGCCCACTGTCCATGTCACCAAAGATGTCACAAAGTAGTGTCTCTAATACCAGTTGCTAAGGAGTGGCACTTGTCACTGATCTCTGCTTGGTCATTGAGTCATTGACCACAAATCTTTGAGTGCAGTAATTTAGCCTGTTCTTTATCCACTGAGTGGTCCATTTGTCAAACACACGTTTCTCCACTTTAAAGACAATGATGTCATATGGGACAGTGTCAAATGCTTTGCACAAGTCCAGATAGATGACATTAGTTGCTTTTCCCTTATCCACCATCACTCTAACCTCCTCATGGAAAGCCACCAGATTTTTCAGGCACTATTTGCCCTTAGTTGGCTGTCATCAATCACTTTGCTTTCCATGTGCCTTAGCAAAATTTCTAGGATGATCTTGCCAGGGACAGCAGTGAGACTGACTGGCCTGTAGTTCCCTGGGTCTTCATATTTCCCTTTTTGAAAGTGGGGATTATTTTTGTCCTTTTCCAGTCAGTGGGACTTTCATCAGACTGCTACAGCTTGTCAAACGTGATGGATGGTGGCTTAGCCACTGCATATGCAAGTTCTCTAAAGGGCCCATGAATGCACCTCATCAGTTTCCATCAACTTTTGTGCCCTCAGGTTCCTTAGGGTTCTCAAACCCAGCCTTCTACTGCAGACCACTCTTCATTGTCTCAGTCCCTGCCTTTGCCTTTGGCAACTTTGTGGATGTGGCTACTGCAGTGAAGATCAATGGAAAAAAGTCATTGAGTACTTCAGCCTTCCCCATGTCCTGCACAACCAGCACTTCTTTCCTTTTTTTTCCAGAGAGGGCCCACACTTTGTCTAGTCTTCCTCTTATCACCAACGTACCTATAGAGGGTTTTCTTGTTCTCCTTCGAATCCCTGGCCAGATTTAATTCTGGCAGTGCTTTAGTTTTCCTAGACTGATCCCTGGCAGCTTGGAAAATATTTCTTTATTTGTGCCAGTCTGCATGTGCTTGCTCCCACCGTCTGTAGGCTTCCTTTTTCTTTTTGAGTTTGTCCAGGAACTTGTTGATCATCCATGCAGGTTTCCTGACTTCCTTTTTGTTGGGATACATCACTCCTGAGCCTGAAAGAGGCCATCTTTTAACATTACCTAGCTTTCCTGGGTCACTCTTCCCTCTAGATAAAACACATGGATGGGTAAAACCCATCCACTGTAGCAAGCACATCCCTGGAGAGGCCAAAGTCTTCTCTGTTTAAGTCTAGAGTAACAAGCTTGCTGTGTGCCCTCCTTGCTGCCCTGTCCATGTTAGCTATTGAAGCATTTGTTTTTCACTCTGAAATAACCACATGAAAATATATGACCTTGTGTAAAACCTGTGCTAAATACTTCATTATTTGTTTTATTTTACTACTTGCTTATGTTTTTAATTTTATTACTTTTCTCTTCATTGTCAGTTCAGCCATCCTTTCCAGTATCACCTGTCCTTGGATGGAACATATATTAGTTTCTGTAGTTGTCTCAGAAACACAAGAGGCCAAATTAGCATGCATTGATTCCTGAAAAACATGGAAAACACCTTCTGATGGCCATCTTTTCTTTGTACTGCCCATGACAAAACTACCTGGTTCCTGATACAGTAGCTGAAGTGCTTGAAGGTCTGAGAACTTTGTTTCTCTACTGTGTTCAAAGATGTCTGAGAAGTTCAAGGTGTTGGGCGAAGGAGAATAGCCTAATCTCTCTGTCATTTTTTTTTATTTTTGAGTCAATTTAGGTACAGTAAAGCAAAATCATAAGCCCATTGATGTGCTAAGCAAGCCGTAGTGAAAATAGACATGAGGTTTGAGTGTGTGCAAATGAACCCATTTCATTACTCATAAGCAAGCTGATTTGAAAATTAAATATGAGAACCTACAGTATGATGGAATATTTTCTTGAAAATTCTCAAGAATTCTAGTTCTATTTCTCTTTAGTTTAAATCAGTTTCAAGAAAGCTAACTAACATTTTTTAAATATATTTTTTTTTAGTACAAGGCTATTTTTTTTCCCCTGTTTATATTATAGTCATGGCATAAGTTTGCAATTGCAAAAAATATTTTACCAAGCTTATCTGTGTATCAGCTAACTGAAAGTGCTGTAGGCTTGCCAGACCTGTACTATTGGATCAAGTCAAATAAATATGAGTCTAGGATCTGCAAATGACTCTCGTAGGGAAATAGTTTGTATTTGGATTTTTGGTTGTTTTGGTTGGTTGGTTGGGGTTATTTTTACACTTTAAACATCCACATGTAAGAACTAATCATTTTAGTTCTTCCAGTTTGGCCTACAGTAATAGCTTTCCTAAGCACATAGAGCAGGGCTACTACATAGGATGAATGCTAATGTCCATTGTAAAGGAAATTCAAAGAATAATTAACCTCCCTGAGACACATTCTATCTTCATGCTTCTTTGGGAATGGAAATCCTAGATACATCTCTAGAAATTGTGCACATTGCATACAATTAATAAATATATGATTTTTTTTCCTGAGTTTCTATGACTATATACCTATCTTTACTTAATTCCATGTTGCTGCCCTGTGTTTTCCAGAGTAGATGCTATCAAACACTTTCCAGTAGAGGGACGAGTAACATGTAGTTTATTTTAACTAGTAAATGAGCCAAGATGCCTACAGCTGAAAAAGAAATTATTCTTAACTCATTGTAGAAACCTTCTCAAGAGCAACACTGAATACAAGAATAATGTTGATTTGTGGATTTGACCAGATAGTATCAAAGCATCTTCTTAAAATAGAGAAAGCAAAAGGATTAACAATTAAGGCTTTGAAATACTTTTCTTAGCTTATACCAAAGTGTCTGAGTGGTTGTTTTCTTTCCAGATAGTCTATATGAGCAGAGATGTGGTGTGAGTTAAAACGAGCATCGTGGTATCATAACAATCACTTTGTTTTGTTTAATAATATATGATATGTATTTACTTTCCTGTGTCTTCAGGAGTTCTGCAACAACGAGAATTACAGTTAGCCCGTGCTTAGAGCTAAAAAGAACAAAGGATAGGGTGAAGACTTGAAAGAGTGTGTTAGAGCATTTGGATCATATTCTTTCAAGAATGGAACTTAGCAAATGTATTTCACTACTTCAGATAGTGAAGTAATACATACACTCGTAATTAGGTGTAAAACTGGCCTGTTAAAAATAGGTGCTGTATGTGTAAAGGGAGTTCTGTGTAGTTAGAAAGAATATTTTGTAGAGTACTTCTGAAAAACAGCTTTTAGATATGTAATTACTGGAATTACAGCTCAGCCGTTTTGATTTTGGTTTTTTTGTTGTTATTTAATTAAAAAAAACTATTAGATAAACCATAGCATAACTGCTTGCTCGTTCCACACATTTTCTGAAATAAGTCTCATTGTTTATGCTAAAATGAGTACAAACAAGCATAGGGAAAAAATAGACCTCAGATACTGAGTTACCTTATCTACCTTCAAGGATTAAAGATCATGTAGTATTTTCTGTTACTATATAAAATGGTAGTTTATAAAGAAAACATTTTTGATAACAAGAAATGCAATAATGCATTTGGTTGTCCTTAGCATATAAGGTAACTACATGCAACACAGGTAATGACTTACACTTATGCAAATAGTTAGCTGTACTCTTTCAGATTCTTGGAGATGATCTTATTTAAATGGAATTGTGATGTATGTTGATTGAGGATATAGAAAAATATATAGTTTAAGGAGTAGTCACAGAGACCAATTTTAGGAAGTAGTGACAGAGACCAATATCTGGGGGGTACAAAGCTCTGATGAAGGGCAGCTCAGAGCACTCATTTAGGGTTCCTCCTCTAGTAATAGCATCCAGAAAAGCCTGTCTCTCTCCCAGCATTAGCAGAGATAAACCTTACAGATACGTTATCCCTACTCTTTCTGAATACTGGAGAATATATAATATTGGAGAGAGCACGAAGTGAGATGTGCACTCCTTGCACAAGGGTCTTGGATTAAGTCCCTGCCTAGCTCAGTGGAAATCAGAATAGCAAAAAGCTCTGCTTTGATTTAGCTAATGGACTGGAAGAGAAATCACTCTTCTAAATATCATCCCTTCCTAAGGTAAAACACACACTGCTGATGAAAAAAAAACCCCAACAACCTCAAAACCAAGCTAAAACAAAAAAACCTCTGAAACTGCAGCTTTCACAGTTTTGTGTAAATTTAGGCTACTCCCAATTGGAGCAAGCAGTGCTGTGTCTCTCACGGTGTGTGTAGTGTGTCTGTGTAACTGCGGGAGAAAGCCAATCTTCAGAAACTGCTAGGTTTACAAAATATGCAGGGACAATCCTAAATTATTTTTCCCTTTCTTCCTTTACTTCTTTTTACTTTCATTTGTGGCAAAACGATATTGCTATCTTATTTAATTTCTTTTTTAAATTCGGAAATAAAGTATTCCAAATAGAATAAAAACACTTTAAGGTGTTTAGTTAATCAGGCAGTACTTTATCAGTGCCATCTAGTGTATGCAACTGCAAACCAAAGAATTTTTCCTACTAAATTCACACATCACTACAAGAAGTGAAGTTCTAAATGCTTGTCTTTGATATCAATGTCTCTTCACCAAATATTTCCTGGCTAAACATTTTATCAAGGGGTTTCAAAATAGTTTTCTGAAGAGTAGTTATCAGAAAAGGGTTTGTAAGGCTTATATTTCATTTGAAATTTTAGTCATAACTTTATTGTGTTCCTGAAAGAGCAGTGCTGATAAATAGCTTTATTATTCACCTCCAATGGTATACCTTAATAATCCAAGTCATCCAAGCATTCACACTTTGTCAGTAGGATAAAGGAAGCTAGCAAAAATGTAAGATTGGCAATCTAATGGATAAAATTTCAATAAAATGTCTGTTTTAAATAGTAGACAAGATAATATAATTCCTATCATAATAGTAGAAATGTAGGATACTTACCTTAGTTTCAGAGTATCAGTTTTTTTTCATATGTGAGTGACCTCGCTTTTAAGTTTTTACCCACTGATTGTAAGCAATTAAAGCTACTCTTTTTCCTCTTTGGAGAAACCTGGTATGCTTCTTTTTGATTACTAATCTTCTCAGTATGAAAAACAAAAAGTAATTCGACTTGTTTATTAGGATCAGAAGGCACAAAGAATAATTAATTTCATAATTCTTTTGCTCAGTGTTATTAGGTTGGCCACTGACATTATGATTCCTGAAGGAGCTATGCTTTCAAATTACTCAAGCCATTGCTCTTGTTTCAGTCTTCCTGTGAGATGAAAAAGCATGGAAGAGAAGACTGAGGTTACGACTGTGTTTTTGTTGTAATATTAACTCTGAGTCCTTAAATTGTCAATTTTTCCTATGAAAAGAACAATACTAAAGATGGATGATGGTAGAATAGAAAGAAAATATGCACAGTGCAATGTCAGAATCCCTGTGCTCTGTGTTATGCAGTGGTTTCTATATGTGCAAAGGCATGGACATAATATTACTGTATATTTTGTTGCTAACCCGTGTCAATATATTTAAAAATCTCAACGGAACTAGAAACTATTTGAACTATGTATAAACTAAAAACAATGTATTGATTTATTTCATCTCTCTTGAAATTGAACATACACAAATATGCAGTTATTTATGTTGCATT
>VZTN01019998.1:194503-207618 GCA_013400515.1 Erpornis zantholeuca | reverse complement strand
GAATCTTAATTGAAACATTCAAGATTAGTTGCACATTATTTTGGGTGAACTTGGTTTGGATATCTTTGGGATTTGTGCAGTTCTGTTTACAGGTTACATGTACTAGTGATGAAATTACAAGTATGAGCTCTTGCTCAGCTTTAAGGTTCTATCTAGAAGTAATGAATTTTCAGAAGTCTGGTTTCTTACCTTTCTTTTTTGACAGTAAATCTATTGTCTTAAATCTCTTTATCTGTTGGGGCAATTTGTGCAAGCAGATTTTTGCTTCTTTCTGGTTTTGTTGGCAAAATTGTTCTTGAGCTTTTTGCCCACCATACATGTTCTTTTCAAATACTTTTTTTTTAAAGGTTTTCCCTACTGAAATAGGGTGTTAGTACTGAGGTTGCACATTTTAGTCCCAGTGAACTCAAGAATGATTAATTGTGTCCTCCATAGGACCAAAAGGCAACGTGTCTTCAGTCAGAAAGGAATACCCACTGACCCCCAGTACCTCCATGTACGTGTCTTTGGGTTCCCATGGTGGCAGTATTGGGAACAACTTTATCACCTTATTTATAACCATTAGAACCTTTTGAAGGTACTGCTGAGCATGACATGCTTCTGCCTATTCACGCTTAATGCAGATGCTCTAAGCCACAAATAATTCGTTAGCTTCAGTTACTTCTGTTTCATGTGAGCTGAGGCAGAGCACACATTCCCAAGACTACAAGCTCAAGCAGCTTTGTAGCATTATAGTGGACAATGTCTTAAGAACCAGATAAGCATTTGGTGACTCAGACTTGCAGTTGTCACTAAAGGGCCAAAAGTAAAATTCCAAATAATTGTACAAATACTTAGTTGCTTTCAAAAATAGCCTGTTGTTAGTTAAGTGATTTGGTTAGAGGACTTACTTTCTAAGAACTGCTTTTCTTTTCAGAGGAAAAGTGTAAGTATTTCAAATGTGGTCTTTTTTGTATTTTAACAGGTCATGTGGACAGAATTGCCTTGTCAGAATTTTCATCTTCTCCTTTGTTGTGCTATCCTAGAATCTGAAAAACAGCAAATAATGGAGAAGCACTATGGCTTTAATGAAATACTAAAGGTACCAAATTCTTATGCATTATTGTGCTGGTTTTGGCTGCAGTAGAGTTAATTGTCTTCCTATTGGCTAGTATGAGGCTGTCTTTTGGGTATTACATTAAAATCTTAGTTAACTTTTTGGAGTTAATGCAATATGATTGTGGTTTATGTTGGTGGAGGAAAAGGTGCTTACTATCTTCTGAAGGGTTAAAAGTCAACTGAATGTCTATCCCGTAGGCTTTCAAAATGGTTTACTGGATGTCCGTGTTTAGTGATAAGATCATTAGTAGATCGATAAATGGTTCTCCCTTCAGACCACTGCTTATTTTATTTAATACTAACTTTTGCTTTTTCTTCTATGATCTAATTTATCATCTCTGAAAATGTGAGCTGCTGGGGGGAGCACATAGGAGGGCCAGATAGTTTATCACATTCAGAGGTACCCTGGATTCTTCTCGCAGACCTTGGATGCTGGTGAAAGGCAGCTGCTCAGTACTGTATCTTTGAGTATCCATGTCTCAAAGCTAATTGACTATGTCTAGCATTTCATAGCTTAAGGGGCAGGCTAATAAGGTGACACTTATTAGCAGTGCAATACAGTATTAGTGTATTTTGGGTAAAACATAAAAGCATTTATCTCACTATGCCTTGTGAATCTCTTTTTAGCATATCAATGAACTGTCCATGAAAATTGATGTGGAATATATACTCTGCAAAGCAGAAGCAATTTCTATGCAGATGATGAATTGCAAGGTAAAGATATCTATCTACTGTGAATGTTTATAGACAGTAAAAATATGTAGTTAGCTGTAAGTGTTCATGTATGACTTGTGAAATAACTAAATGCCTGGGTACAGTAAAGCATCTTGTGTAGCTATGCAGTGCCTATGTTCGAAAAGTCTGTAGGTGGGAGTGATTGATGTTGTAGAGTAATACTCTTCACTGGGGGAAAGCTGAACTGTGCTTTTTGGTTGTAATAACTCTTGCTAGGTAACGTCACTCCAAGAAATTTTATGTTCGGTGTGCTTGAGAAAAACTAGTTGAAAGGTGCATTGCATTGAAAGCATGCCAGACTTATTAGGCAGAAACTAGTGGGTCACTCAATAAAACTAATTTCAATGACTTGAAGTGTAATTGTAATAGTTGATTAGACTTTTATTTTTGTAATGAAGATTATGTTGTTAATCAGGAATTGATTCCTGAGTGTGTTCCCTTTGCTGTCTTTTTGAAAAGCAGCTACAGAAAATGGTGACTGTAATGTGAGTATTGCTGGGAGAGATGCTTTCAGTAGAGCTAAATTTGGATGAATGATTGCTCAGATGAATGAGTACTGGGAATGCAGGATAGACAGAGGGGACTTTGTTGTTAACTTTTTGCATTTAATTACAGTAATTTTTAATATCTCCCCTGCTGCCTCCTTTCTAGGAATTGCCTCAAACGGTCAGTGAGATCCTGGGAATAGAGAGCAGTTCAGTAACACCGGATTCAGATCCTGGAGAGGATGAAAGTGGAGCTGAGTTAAGTTGTCCGACGTCATTATATCAGAGTAGCTCAACACCTGTAATTGCTGCCAATGGGACGAGGGACGGCGCTCAACAGATGGCTGAGACACAGAGCCTGACCCCTGCGTAATTACAGTTGGTCACGTCGGAGAAAGACTTTTACTGAGCACGTTTTTCTCAAGCACTTGAGAGATGGATATTTAAATTTGGTGTTGATTAAGCTTTAAGGTTGTAAAGAAAATCTGTACTGTAATGCTTTTGCATTAAAGCTTTACAACATGACTCAACTTAACTATTTTTGTAGTTTCTTCTACCAAAATAGCCTTTTGTTTTCAATAACATTCCTTAATATTTTTGTAGCCAAGTGCATTTTCTTTTTGCTGGTAAACTGGAAATGGATGGTGAATAAGAATGAATTTGAAATTTTTGCATTTGCTGAGCTTTCACACATATTGATCTAAGACAGTGTGAGCTCTTTCATTTTAGCAGATTCACAATATGCCAGCTGAAGCTGCTGTATAAAATTTTCAAGCTGAAGTGATGCTGATGTGCTAAAGGAGGATTCTTTTGTAAATGGATTTTCCCTATCTCAAATGTTTACAAAAATACTTCTAAGTATTTGTTGCTGGTTGAATGTAGATTTGAAATGGACATTCATTCTTGCACAGTTTAATGTCCAAATACTGAATTTTGTGTAATTGGGAGTGGATGAACAGTATATTTTTACATTAACATATCTTCACTTTATATATACATATATATATTTACACACATACACACACTATATACACAAATGTTTGTGAATACTAAAAAGGATAGTCGTATTTTCAATATCTGAATAAACTTGACTGTTCATTCATATGAATCAGTTTGACCAAATTAATGCACAGCTCCAACCTGAGCTCTTTTTCAAAACTTTTCTAACTGAAGGTAACTTTCATGTGAATACATTCTGTCCTACACTTGATGTAATTTTGCAATTGATACCTTGCAAACTTTACTAATGTTCATATTTGCTAATATATTAACTGATCAATTGACTACTTACACTGTTTTTATTGCAGCATTATTTGGAGAATTAATAAGCAGGTTATAAAAAAGCCAACCAACAAACCACACACCAAAATAGTAATCACAATTAACATTAATGCATTTTTTTTTGTATCTGCAAGAGGCAGTGGGTTTATTCCATGCCATGCTGATGTCCTTTGACGTTATGTGGAATTTAACATAACTGATTAAGTGTATTCATTATTTGGTAACTATTCTACCTATATAAAATAAAAGTCAAAGCTGATTTAGTGTTTTTAATTAAATCATATTTAGAGAAAAAAATCTAGTTGTCTGGTTGTTAATGTAAGAACATGAGACAGAGGGGAGAGCTAGTGGTTAGTCCATGGATATGTCATATTTTGTGGGCAATGAAAGGCTGTGGGTGTACCTGCTTGTTACTACAGAGTAGAACACGCCTTTCCTCTCTGGGTAAAAGTGTGGGATATAGCAGAGCTTTCTTCTCTCATGGAGCAGTTTACTTTTACAAATGTTATTTGTGCCATCTTAAGCAAATACAAGTAATATTAAAGGCTTTAGTAGATAAATCAAGTTGTTACAATAATCTGGCTGTCAATTCAACTTCTCTCACCAGTTGTGAGCGAACATTGGACAGCTGAATCAGTACAGATTTTGGTTTTAATATCATCAGTGTGCTATCTCTCATCAGTTAATAAGAACTTGAGTCCTATGTGGTGAAAGTCAAGGATTCATAGCTCAGTGTTATCTGTAGCCTTTAATTTCCTGCCCAGGAAATTACTGTGAAGCATCATGCCTTTGTTCCCTGGTGAGCATTGTACTTCTTGGCAGTTAATTTAATGTGACATAGAATACAGAAAGGCATTAGAACTTAGATATTCAACACTTTGGTTCAAAGATACTTAGTAAGTTAGTTTCAGTATTTTTTGGAGCACCTAGTTCACTTTTAAGTGTACTTGCAAAATGTTTTTCATCAAAAATTACGTTAAATGAACCCATGGAAGGAGGAGGTAAATGTCTACAACAGAAATGCAGTGGGCAAGCTGTCAGTTAACTCTGCATGGTTTTTATTTATTCAGGCTGTGCCTCCACAAAAAACTGTATGCAAGATACTAAGATCTTTAAGAACACCATTACTGACTGAACAGGAATATTCAAATGTTTAGGGAAAGCATATTTAAGTGGAATTCTGACATTTTTTAGAATTACAGGTATGGCTGCTAAGAAAATCTACCAGCCCTTAAAGTAAAGTTTGCCTTTCCTTCTTGGGTGTAGTTTTTCATCTTTTCTCTTTGTATTAAGGACCTGGATGTCAAGGATGAGAAGGTTGCTTGTGAACTAACAGCAGCTGCTGTGGAGGGGTTTGGTAGGAAGGCTTGCTTAGCTTCCCAGCAATAAGATGAACGGCCCCTTGCAGCATTCATTATCTCTAGTTTCCTTCCTGCTGACAGGCAGCCTTGCAAAGAGTTGCAGGAGGAACCTCACCCTCCACCATCCATTCCTGATGGTTAGGGATGGATTTAGGCTCAGTGGAGACTACGAAAACACTGTGAGAGGGCTTAATGAGGATCGTGATGGCTGAAATGCCATGAAATGCTGTGGGTTGAAGGTTCAGGATGTTTACATTTCTTCTGTATGCGAATGACTTGGATTGCTTAGAATTAACAAATATGAACTAAACCAGAACACAGTTTGGTTACAGTTGTCAGGCCATAAAAGAGGCAATACTTGTTTAATTTCTGCAAACCTGTTTTGATTTTTAATGCTTGACACTTGGAAGATAATTATATTCTCTGGGTGAGGTTTAAAACCTGATATTTTTCAGTCATAGCACTTTCCCAGTGTTACCTGTTCCAAGGTAAAAATTACATTTATGTAGTTCTTTTAAAGACTTTTTTTTTTCATATTTCCTGTTTGGAAAATTTTATTTGTTTTTAAAGTACATTCTTGAGGTTATTTTCTTTTGTGGGCAAGATGATAGCTTACAAAACAGAAATGGAAGTAGCTTGCAAAGCGGAGGTAGACGTTTCTTGGAAATTTGGACTCATGTGAATGTTTATGAAATGGTTTTGATACTGGGAGGTTAAAAACTATGAAAAGATCCTAAGTTACCCACAGTCATCACTTAAGGCTTCAGTTACATTGAGTAGTGCCCATCCTGTTCAGCTACAGTGACTGTGTTTGCACCCAGTGAATGTCGTAGCCAGTGGCCTTCAAACCTGTGTCGGGTTTGGAGGTTTTGTATTGGTTGTTGTGGGTAATCTTCCTAATGAATTTAAGCCTATGTGTATGTTGCAACAGGTCCTGCTTGCTTTGAGAATCAGATGTAGAAATAGTGTGATATTGATTGTATTAGCAAAGTTTTTGTTTTGATCTGTAGTTTAATTCAAATCAAGCTGTTAATGTTCAACAGAGCCCAGTTTTATTACTAACAAGATTTTTCTTAAAGCCTTCAAATTTTTCTAGTGGACAGTTTTAAAATGCTGTTGCCTAACTTGAAAAAAATAGATTTTATTTTAAATAATCGAGCATTCAGAGTTTGGGTTATGAACTAGTTTTGGTACCACTAGCATGATTTGTGCATACTACTGTGATGCAAATGAAGCCTTACCAAGTATGGGGTTGAATTTCTGTAGGTAGAAGCTATGTTTTCCTCAAATCCATTCCCTACTGGACAACAGAGATGACAACATTGAAGAGGTTAGTGACATTCTAAAAGTGCATCTGTGAGTTGATTCATCTTACAAGTAGGACGGGAAAAAAGAAATTAAGTGGGCTGAGTACAGAATTAACAATTTGTTTGGGAAGTACATTAACTCAGACTCGATTATAGTCATTGCATTGATGCAACTTAAAACTGAGGTTTGGTCTGTGGGCTGCAGAAGAGTGACTGGTAAAAGTTTAACCTGTGGTTGGCTAAATATCTTGATATATTTTTCAGATCTGTTGTGTGTTTTTTCTGAGTATTTAGTCAGTGGCTGGTGCCATCTTTGTGTGAAAGAACCATGGCCTGAGAAGTCAGTGCTTGTTCTTACAAGAAGAATTCTGTGGTGGCTGGGTTTAAAGCAGGAAATCCTAACGCTTGGTTCTGTTTGTGCAATTACATCTAACTTGGTAGTTGATGTGACTGTGAGCTTTGTATATGAGCACTGATAAGGTGATGAGACACAGATAGATAACTGACCACAGACAGATTTCATGTATGTGTGATACTATATTTGATTTGAAGATACTTTCAAATGGTTTTGGGGGTTTTTTTGTGGTGTTAAAAGATAAGTTGTGCTTAGTGGGACTTCAAAAGTGCTACTAAGTGATATTACTGCAGTGCAGGCCTTGTATAAATGAAGCTTGAATTTAATTTTTCATTCAAGTGAGGATTTTATTCAGATGATTTTTAGAGAATGTGTGCTATTTTTTCATGTTAAATCACAATATCTTTGGCACAAATTGAATATTTCTGATAAATTGCAAACAAAAAATACATTGTAGGATGTCACTTTTTGCCTCATCCAAAATGAATTTCACAGTCGAATCAAATATATATTTCAAACTGTCTCTGTAATTCAAATAAATGAAGTCTTCTAGATGTGTTTTGTTTTGAAAGAATTCAGTTGTAGCATATATTTTGATTACAAGGCTCATGCGTACCCTACCTTAACATTAGCTCTTAGACTGTTTCTACAGGTGTATCTTGTTACTAACCAGCCATGGCAGAGCCCCAGTGTGCAGAAGTGAAACTGCTGCCCAGCTTACAGCAGTTCAGCAAAAGGCAGTCACTTGTTTCCTCTCAGGGTGTTGTAGTTGACCCTGGCCAGCAGCCAAGCACCCACCCAGCCCCTTGCCTATTCCCCTCTTCCATGGGATGGGGAGAAAGTAGAAGGAAGGCAGGAGGGCTCATGGGCAGAGGCAATGGCAGTTAAACAGGAAAAGCAAATGCTGCTCCCACAAGGAAAGCACAATGGCACGTGGTGTGCCTTTGCTCAGTTTGGGTCAGCTGTCCTGGCTGTGACTGCTCTCAGGCTCGTGCCCACCCCGGGAAGCAGCCAGAGAACCTCAGTGCTCTGCAGTGTCCAGCAGCAGCTGCACCCTGGTGTGTCACCAGCAGTGACCCAGCTGCAAACTCGAACACATGACTATATGGGCTGCTATCAGGAAAGTGAACTCCATCCCAGCCTGACCCCTTTGGTGTGATGATTCTTGATGGTATCTGAGGTCATATTAGGGAAAAATCCTTCCTGTATTGCAGAGAACACTTTTTAAGCACCCATCTAAACCTATGCAAAAAATAGCTATACTGCATACAAGCAGCTGGTTATCCAGATGTTCTGTTTTGCTTGCCATAGCTCTATGAGATGCACCACCAGAAATTTTTCCAACACATTCTTGGTGTATGAATTGATCTAGATGACCTTTAGTGCATGCCTCCTTTGGGCATTGGTTTTGGAAAGCTCTACAAACTCTGGTTTTACTGTTAAAGTAAGTGATGCAGGAGAACAAGAAAGTCTTTAAAGTACAAAATTTTGTGTTCAGGGACTTGATAATTCCTCAAGCAACAAACAGCACAACTACTGTGACCAAAAATGGCAATCCTGGTTCTTTGTACTTTGCCCAGGGCCACTACACCTTTTATGCCATTATGATTAACTTGGCAGCATATGGTGGACAACATAAAGGAGCTGGTAAATTTTATGCCTAAATTATCTTAGATAAATCATACCACACATTTTTTCATTATGTGGTGAATACCTGTATATATGCATACAACAAGTTTGAGAAAATTCCAGATTTGCAATATTGGAAGGCACTTTTAAAAGCTTGTCAATAATTGATTAGCTAGATATCTCCTGTTGGAAGGCATGTCTTGTGCTAGATGCCTGTCTAATCCATTTGCGGGATACCTTTGGAGACCCTGTGCTCTATTGTACACACAGTTTTCAGATGTTTATGGATTTCCAGGGCAGATGGAGCAATTGCATGCAGCTGGAGATTTTCTGTAACTTCTGAATTCCCTTACATGAGGTGTGCCTTCCCTGGTGATTATGCAGCTGACTATCTGCAAGCAGACCTTTCTGCCCCAGCATCTGTTTAAGTTTTGTAACCATTACAGTGTCTCTGGGGTAGGTGCAGTTTGGGAGTTTCCAGCTGGGCTCTAGGGGCTCATGAAAGGCTTTTACTAAATAGTGTAGGTGTGAGGATAGGCACTTGAGGCTCTCCTGTTCTCTGCACCCTTGCATTTAACAGTGAACCCACCACTTCGTACTATCTATCCCTTTCATCTGTACCTGTTTCCCTTATCTCTCTTTTGAAAATGCTATGAGAGGCTATGCCAAATGCTACACTACCATCAAGATGAATGACATGTATTGTTTTGCCTTGGTCCACAGGACTGTCATAAGAGGAAATGAAATTTGCTTGACTCAATTTGTTCTCAGCAAATCTGTCTTGACTGTTTAATCAGTCCTAATAACATCTGTTATCTTCTGGATCTTTACAAATAATTTTGGTACTTCTATTTTCTCAAACAAATGAAATTAGACTGGTCTGTAATTCTTCAGCCTTCTTCCTCCCCATTATCTTCTCAGAGATTGACATAATTTTGGCCTTTTCCCAGTCTTTTGTCACTTGTCCTTCCCCATAGTTCTTAAAACAGTTATTGATGGCAGAGGTTTAATGAGCCTCCTCTGTAAGTGGTTTCTGTGCTCTCATTTGCTATGATCAGACTCCTCACAAGTATTCTCCAACATTGTTTCATCTTGTTAAAATCAAAGAACTTAACTCTCTGCTATTAGTTATGATAGACATCTGGTCACAGTTGATTCATTAACAAAGACTGATGTAAAAAAACTACATTAAATACCTAGCTAATTTTAAGGGGTTTTTTGTTTTGTCCTTTCCTGGTGTTCAGTGGTCTGATAGTTCACTTCTTGTAGCTGCTGCTGTATTAATTTTTTTAAATGTTGCTCTTGATGTCCTTATTAATGACTTTGAATTTTGTACCATAGCCTTCATCTGTGTGTTGCCCTGCCTGTATTTAGTAGCTTGGTCCTAGTTTTCATCTCCTGTGAGGTCTTCTTTTGAATTGAAGGTAATGATGAACTAATGACTTAAGCTACTACTAGAAAAAGTCTAGTAGAAGACCACATTTCGTCTGTAATGAAACAATGTTTTCCTTGGAGCAAGGAAAGAACTCTCTTTCTGCTCTAGGTTCCCTCTTCTTGGCACTTGTAATAACTGAATTTATTGAAATCCTTTTTGTTTTTGAAGTGATCAGTTTCTGGTTCCTTCTCAGAACCTTTCTTTTGCTGAAGATTGTGAATTCACTTTATGTTCATCGTATCATCTATATTCCCAGACCTTCCTAGCCTATCATTTGGTAGATATCCTTGCCCCATGGTTGTTAGTTGGTTAAAATCCCCTTAAGTGTTACAAGAGCTTGGGATGGTTTTGCTGGCTGCTTGAAAACCCATGTTTCCCATATCTTCATGACTTAAAAAGTAAGTGTAATTTTTCATCACAGATTTTTCAGCAGACCTAAATTGCTCAGAGAATTGGACTTAGGAGATGGTGTATGTATCTCTGATAAAGAGGAACAGACTGTACATCTTTCTTTCTTTCTTGAAAAAGTTCCTTTGATTAGCCCACTTGTTAATTGTTTCACAAAGTCACTTGTTTTATCAACAAAGTTGTGGTTTGAAAAGGTGTTGGGACTTCTATTTTCTGCTTGTGTCAACATTTCTTACATTAATAATAAGCGCATCTGTTCTCTGCCCTGCCTTTTTGACCTGACATTGAATAATAGTGTTGTTTACATTTTAGATCCTTGTGGAGGCCATGTATCTTTATGCTTTTTTGATACATTTTCATAGTTTCATTTCTTTCTCTGTTCTGCCACATGATGACTTGAGAGTTCTCCTTCCTCCTGTAGTGTGCCTCTAGACAAAGACTTTGTGGTGATCTGGGAGAGCCAGAGGTAAATTCAGGTAGTTTCTTGGTCAATACTAGCTGCTCTGCAGTGTGAATTTTATGCTCCAGTTAAATCAAGCTATGGTAAATGTTACAAATAGTTTTAAGGAAAACATGCTGAAACTGGCAGTTGGTATGTCTAGTGGGGGTAAAATGATTCAAACATTGAAAACATCTCACAGATTTGCTTTAGATTTTCACTTGAGAATTCTGCAGTTTTTTAAGCTTAAAAAGTACATAGCTAAGGATTTCAGGCAATAGTGACTGCTGTCTCATGAGAGAAAAAAAAATCTGTGTAAAATAAAGAGGACCTTGCAGTTTCTGAATTCTGATTGTAGGAAATGAGGTACGTTTTAGTAACAAAAGTAAGCTTATCAATTACTTCTGTCAACATTAACTCTATTTCCCGAGGTGAAATAATGTTGCTGAGTGGCACCCTGACATGCTCTAGAACAGGTACTTTTGAATAGCTGCTTCAATGAACTTCTAACTTTTTGGTTAGTGATTTTAAGGATTTACTTGGTCTAAAATACCCAGCACTGTGAACTATAGAAAAAAAAGTTGAGGTCTAAACAAAATTTGTAGTTTAGCAATATTCCCAGAGCCATATACCAGCTCTGTTGTACAGCAGCTAGAACAAAGAAAAAATAAACGTTTTCAGTCCGTAAATGTCCTTTGATCTGGTGCTGATATGGCAAAGTCCACCTACAAAATACAAGTTGTAAAAGCAAACTTCCATTCTAGGGAGAAGCAATCTTTCTGTGGGACACATGGGCAGATAGCATGATTAGAACAGCTGAAGCATTGAAGTCCTCCTACCTGTTATTAATACCTGTTGACACAATGCACCTTTGTTTGTTTTGCATTCATGAGTCACTCTGAGGAGGTTTTGAGAGACAAAACCTTTGCTGTGTTCTGGTTACTGCACAGAGGTGCAACAATAACAAGGTCACAGGTAGCAGGGTCATTGATTTGTGTGATGTCCCAGCTGCAGGGCCAGGCTCTAACAGTGGATAAAATCATGCTGTCACGCCAGGAGGTGAAAAGGCAGCTCAGTAGTGCTTGGTTTTGTCACTGGAGCATTCAGAAAGTGCTAAGCAACCTCACTCATAAATTGTCCAACTGCAGGAATGGTGTTGATGTATTTCATGCACAGTAGATAGGAATATCAAAGTCCAAAGACTACAACTTGCTTTCCTATCACCAAAAGTAATGAGAAAACAGGACAGGAAACATCTCTTGACAACTCAGGATATGAGACTGAGCTAATAATTTGCGTAGACATACTTTTCTCTGACTGGGAAGATAAAACTTTGTGGGCTAGCATAACAAAAATGATTGATTTGCATTAAAGGAGCAGGTAGAGGAATCAATTATTACAAACTTGCTGCTGGCAAAAATAAAGCATCTTTATTACATGTTACTCCTGGGAAATTCTGGACAAGTGAGTCTAAAAGGGTTTGCTTCAGGCCTCTCATGAGTTCTGAGGCAGCTGTGAACCTGTCCTGGTCCTGAACACCAAGTGTGACCATGCATTTTAAGAAGGGGAGCATCTGACTGACAGCAGCCAGTTTTGACTGGAAGCTTTTTCTGGTTTTTCTTCAATGTGATAAAATATAATTCCATTATATTCTGTCAGAGAAAAAGCCTCAAATCTGTTGTGCTTCTGTGTTGGTCTTGCTGAAGAGCAAGACGATTTCCCTGGTGATGCTGATATGTAAATGATAGTTATAAGGTGTGGAGTCTTTCAGGGGTGAAGGCTTTGAGGCTGTGAAGGCTGGCAGTCTGCAGCTGAGTTAGATATGACCTGAGCTTAGTACTATCAGGGATACTTTCTTCTACTTGTCTTGTGGAGCTCCCTGCTCAGTGTACCACCTTTAGTTGATCTGATTTCAACTTTTTCTTCTCAATCCGTGTGATCTATGTATATACCAAGTTAAGGCCATGTGCAGACAGCTGTTGCATTCAGTTAGTTTGCCCCTCTTTCGGGAGGCTCGGGGCAAGTCACTGGTGGTGCTTTTCAAGGGGAAGTGGTAACAGTTTCCCCTTCCTGGTGTGTTGGAACAAAGTAAACTGAGTATGTATTTGAAGGAAACTGACATAGTGCTCCCAATTCAAATGCGCTGTTCAGTGCTACGTGCTGAAAGGTAACCTATGTATTCAAAGGATGTAGTGGAGCAGTTTTGGAAAATGAAAGAAGTGAGGAGGAGGTGGGATGGTAAGTGATTGTGGCAGGTCACAAAATGATTGTCACAATGAAAGAGGAGTTGGAAGTCCTAAATTTCACAAGTAAATTCGGGAGATGGAGTACCTTTAACCCTACAGTCAAGTTTTTGTTTCAGCACTTTCCTTCTGCTCACTTAAACGGAGAGAGATGAATTTCTACACCAAAGAATTTCTCGCTGTCTCTGCACAAGTGCCCGTGCTGAAGCTCAGTTCCTGCAGCTCTCTGCCGTGCTGTCCCCTCACCCCCGAGCCTGTTGCTCCCGGGGCTGTGAGCCGTGCCGTGCCGTGCCGTGCCGTGCCGTGCCTTGCCGTGCCGTGCCTTGCCGTGGTACCGAG
>VZTN01019998.1:75460-194274 GCA_013400515.1 Erpornis zantholeuca | reverse complement strand
GGCCGCCGGCAGCCTCACCGTAAGTGCTGGGGTCTGGGCGGGCAGGGCGAGCGCCGCGGGTCGGGGTCCGCAGCGGCCCGGTGCCAGGCAGCCGTGCGTCCCCCTGGCTCCTCGCTTCGTGGTCAAGTCAGCAGTTTCTCAGCAGCTGCAGGGGCCGGTGAAACTAACTTTGCTGTCGAATCGGTCCCCGTTCAAAACGCTGCCTTAAAAATGTCATAAATAACAGAAGAAGTTTCATTAGCAATACAAGCCTTATTGCAGATACGAACCATATTGCTGCTGGAGTAATAAAAAAGCATCAGTTCAGATGGTGTTAAATGCTTGGATTTTGGAAGTCCTTGGTTAGTCCAGCGGGCTATATATATCAGCCCTGCCTTTTCAGGGCGCTCGCAAGCCTCACAGCACCGTCTATAAAGCATTTTTGGCAAGAGACGAATGCCGCGCACCCACGCTGCGTTGGTGCCGATGGAATTGCGGCTGTATTCCCGGCTTCTGCCGACGGGCAGGGGTGCGAGGACACGTGGGAGCACCGTGCCAGGGGACTGTTGAAAAACCTTGTGAGGAGACAGAAATGGTTCTCTGCGAGGTGATGACACGGGTGCAACAGGTGCTTGCGTGGTTTCAAGCACGGGAAAAACTTCTGTATGCTAACAGGTAAATGTATTGTGTGCCTAAATAAGGCAACCTGGTCTAAATATGTGAAATAATTAGGATTATGAAGACTGTGCCTCCTATAAAATGTTGTAACAAATTTTAGATTTTTATCCACTTGGGTAAAACTGGCAGAATGTACAGGCTTGTACCTGTTGTGAATTGGCCCTATTGTCTTTATAGTAAAATGTGGAATATCCCTGTTTATACATGCTCTGCTTCTATTGAAAGCTTTGAATTAAATTGAATGAATTTGTTTTACAGTCTTTATATTTGAGTTACTTTCTTCACTGAGTTTTGCTGCAAAAAACTTCCTTCCCTGAGGACTTGCACTTGCTCCAGATAATTAATTTTCATTAGGAAAGTTGGTCTGTTAGTCGTTGTTTAATTATTAAGTGTACTAATGAGCGTGGCTAATAAAATTCAAGTTCAGCCTCTTCTACTGGGCTCATAACATGTCTAGTTTTCAAATGCTTGAGAAAGTCTTTCAGCCATCACTTTGGGTAATGCTCTCTTGAGAGATTAGGGAATCTGTGACAGGCTTGGAAGGTGCCAAGTGCCCTTGGTTTTTCCAGAGGCACTGATAGTATTGAGTTTCTCAGATGCTTGGTTAACTCCATGATCCTGTGTACATGGCTTCTAGGAAGCAGCACACATGGAAAAGCACAGGTGATGTAAAAACAGCACTTTGTTACTTCATGTGGAGATTGTGTTCTTGATGTATGTGAAAAGGACTTAGCCAAATCCCTGATATTACTGAAGTTAAAACAAAAATGACCTTCCCCATAACTATACATGGGCGAACCTCTGAACGAGCAGAATCATATAAGCTAAATTGCTGAAAAATAAACATGTGTGAAACCATTAGTATATCATTCTGCAAACATAATTGGTTTTCCAGATTGTTTTCCCGTAGTCTAATAAATGATGAGAAAAGACCACAGACACTTCTTAGCATGTCTCATACATTGTTTAATTGTGGCTGGTTTCACCAGTGCCATTTAAAGAGTGTTATAAGACCTCTTTAAAAATCTTAGTTTTCTGTAAGCTGCTTTAGAAATTACTGAAGGCCAATTTAACCCATTTTGAGCATTGAAGTAGTATGTTTTTAATGTCTATCTTCATATTTTTTATGGATTATAACAAAGCAGTTAACGTCTAACTGGAGACTTAACTTCTCCAGGAGTAACAGCCTAGGTATCGGAAAATGTAGGCTGCTTTTTGAAAATCACGGTTGATCTTATAAAAATTGTCTATAGAGGCTGTACTGTTGGCATCTCGACAAGATTTAACCTGATAAAATGACATTTTTTGGAAAATGCTGACTGAAATGTTGCTTAAAGCAGTCTTGGACTCCCAAATTGTGAGAAGAGTGTAAGAGTGGCCAAGGATGATGTAAGTTTCTGTATTTTTTTGAGTTCCTCAGCTAACTCATCTTCTGTGGGATGTCAAGGTTTTCACAATGAGACAATCAACCACTGGAGTAATCTCCCAAGAGAAGCAGTGGATTCCCTGACACTGGACATTTTTAAGATTCAGCTGGACAGGGCTGGGTCATCTTGTGTACACCATGCTTTTGCCAAGAAAAGGTGGACCAGGTGATCCTTGAGGTCCCTTCCAACTTGATATTCTGTGTTGCAGTCTAAGTATTTTTGTTCTTGTTTGAATAATCAACAGAGGTTTTGTTTTCTCCGGAAGGATTGCGTTACATGATAACATTAATTGTACTACAACAGAGAACATAAAGTTTTGACTTTAATGGTTAACACAAAAATACAGACCAGTGCACATCTACATAAATTGACTGATATAGGTTAGAATAGCATCCATGGGATTTTGCAGCAATATTCAGGTTACAATAACTGATCTGGAGGCTTTACCAGTAATTTAGACTCTCTCCATTTGCTTCACATTTATGTCTAATGATAGCATTGCCCAAATAATGCCATCATCTTTGTATCCCTTTTGTATCCCTTTTATGCTTTTCCTTAGTTTGTTTGTTTGTTTGTTTGTTTTTTTCTTCTTGTATGGACTGGCCTCTTACATAATCATCTCTAGCAGCTGCCTTTAACCTGTGATTCTGATTTCAAGTAAACACACGACCTTTTCTTTCAAGTTAAGCCAGGATGAGTTCTTTCAGCTATTTTCAAACAAAAATTTCTCTTGTGGGAAACGCCCATTTTCATCTGAGATGATCACGTTCTTTATCTGTTTGTAGCTAAACAGGTCGAGTTCTGGGAAAAATGAGGAAAAGAAAGGGAATAAAGGAAATGGGAAGAGTGAATCTGCTTCTGAAGGTGGAAAGACAGCTGTGGTGTTTTCCTTGAAGAATGAAGTTGGTGGATTGGTGAAAGCTCTCCGACTCTTCCAGGTAATGCTTACAAATCATTTATACTGGCTGGAGTGAGGATGGCTACTGAGGTCAGGCTCTTTGTTGATATAAATCTAATGGACCATGGCAGAAGGAATAGAGTGCAGCCACACTGGCTCGGCAGAACTGAGTAAAAGTAACTTAAAATTTTATGGACCATTGAACAAAGCATTTTGAGCTTGTGAAGTGTTTTCTGGAACAAAGTCTGACAGTGATGCTGATGTTCACGTCATTCTTTTTAGGTTTCTGACATGATTCCCAACATTGTAAATTAAATTTGAAGTTGTCTGTGCAGGCCACAATGAAAGGAGGCACTTTCAGAGAGCAGTTTGGAATTGAAGTTACATACAATCAAGTGGTGCTGGTGGCAGCCCTGCTTGGTCCTGAAATTAGAGACACCTTTATGTGCTTGCAGGGTCAGGGTTTTGTGTGTCTAACTGGAATGAAAATTGTGAAGTATTCGTTCCCACATGGATCCCCAAGCAATCAGCACTGTCAGTCAGACTCTTGGTCAGGATGCTTGGAGGTATGTCTGAGGATAGCTAAAGCAGTATGATGAAAGTCTGAGGTTGTTCAGTCTGTGAAGTACAGTGATGAGAAAGTTAGGAGGTGGCTTGGAGCCTGCCTCTCAGGCCAAACATCAGAGGGATGTAAGTGTGGGATCACTGGGCGTTATCAGTCCTCACTCAGAGTAGCTAGCTCTGGGAACAGATTCCCAAGGCTGATGTAGATTAGACACATAGATTCTCCATCTGAGAAAAAGAGGTGAATTAGACCCACAGGAGGGAGTCTGCCAGGAAGCAGGGTGTTTGACAGAAAAAGCAGAAACCTAAGGTGAGTGAACAGACGTTGCAGAAGGAGCTGTGCTTTTCTTCAAGAGTTAAATGTCTAACTGCAGCTCTGAAATGCTTGTATGGGTTCATACCTGAAATTCTGGGTTTGCACATCTGCTAGCCCTTCTAGGGAATAGGCATAAATCTCACTCCAGTCTCTTAAAATGGGTCTGGAAGATATGGCAGGGGGATCCACCCACATTTGTGTAGTCACTTAAAAATTTGAGTTCTGCAGGGGGGAGTGCGGGGTTTTGTTCTCTACTTAACCTAGGGAATACAAAATGGAATTTGCTATGTGATTGTGTTGCTACACAGTATACACAGTTATGGAGCATGCCAGTGAAAGAACTGTGTATGTATATCCAGAGGACACCTCCACCTGAAATGGACATTTATGTAAAATACAGATGGGAAGTGAAAGCACAGACACAAATTTCTTCCCGTTTGGAAGTCAACAAATGTTTTATTGGCTTCCCTGAGTAAGTGCAAGAATAGTTGTGAAAAGTAACAGATAGTTTCTGTCTAGCAAGAAAAAGGAAAAATTGGAGTCTGTAGAAGGTCAGTGATGTTGAGAAGAGAGCAGGCATCTAATCCATCCTTCTGTTTTGGAGCAAGGCTATCACACTAGATCAGGTCAGCCACAGCACACTACAGTTATCATACATGGATGTATTGTATCATACTCTGGGCACACCAGTAGTTGTGGTGGGAGTGTGGGAAGTTTTCATTCTAGAAACATTTATGCTCTGATGTTTATTGCATGATTTGTGTCTGATGGGGACATAGCAATAGAGAATGTATCAAGTTAGATTTTATTTTTATTGCTGTTAACACTTCATGTTATTCATAATTGCACACTAGATTGCACAGGTGAGGACTGATACAGAGTTATTCTCAAAAAATATTTTCTTCCTCGTGTAGTAAAGTACGTAAAGTACGTGTTTAATAACATCTGTTTAAAGAAGCACACTCAATTATATTTACCTTAACATTATTATTATGCAAATTGGCTACTAATATTTACCAGAATTTAATATTTATAGCAAAGATAAATATAAAATTGCATTAAATAAAAGAAAAAAAGTGTTATACTGTCCTCTGTAAGAGATTGTCTTGGTACATAAAATGAAACCATTACTTGGCTTTCTTCATTACAAATAATAATTTTACTCTTACTTTCCGTGTAAGATTTTTTTCTTGTCATCGGTATTTATTATGTATTACTAACTGATCCTATAAATAGAAAAAGGGAGTAATTTCAATAAAAAGGCCTTTTATTAGCTGGAAAAACTTTCCTGAGGAAATATTCCTGAGGAATATGCCACCAATATTGCTCTTCTAGGTATGTCTGTATTTCATCTGTTATTTCATCTTTCCACAGGAAAAACATGTGAGTATGGTTCATATTGAATCACGAAAATCAAAGAGAAGGAATTCAGAAGTGGAAATTTTTGTGGACTGTGACTGCAGCAAGAAAGAATTTAATGAACTAATCCAGTTGCTCAAGTTTCAAACTAATATAGTATCTCTCAATCCACCAGAAAACATCTGGACTGATGAAGAAGGCAAGGCTGTTTTTGCATCACTTGGTTTAGTCACTGACAGACATTTTGCACAGGTATCTCCATGATCTTGCACTCCAGTACATTCAATTTGCATTCTGTCTCCTACAGATCTCGACTGTGTCCCTTGGTTCCCTAGGAAGATATCTGAGTTAGACAAATGCTCTCAGAGAGTTTTGATGTATGGATCTGAGCTGGATGCTGATCACCCAGTAAGTGTAACACAACATTGTCCTGTACATAATTAGTTCAGGCTGTTTGCCAGTCAGATAAAAAGCCTGTTGACTACTGATTGTTTTCAGAAGATTGAGAACTGGTTTCTCTTCAGTAGTTTCAGTGAATTAGTTTTCCTTTTTTGTAGAATGATACACAAATGGAGGTCCTCCAGAAAACTTACTCAATTTTTTAACAAGTATATCCTCTTTTGTACTGCTTGCACTTTAAAAAAAAAATTGTTGATAGAAATGTTTCAAACTTTAAGGATTTTAAATCAATATGACCTTCAGTTCTGCCAGAAGTAGCTCTCAGGTAAGAATTGCTACTGTCAATAGGTGTCAGAAGAAAGAATTAGGAAGGAATTATTTGGCACTCAGGAGGTAATTGCAAGGTAAAACAGAGAAACATTTTCCTGTTTTTGATGAATGCAGCAGATGGGAAGGTGTCTCTCATTGTTTCCTGACTTTGGTGGCAGGAGACAAGCCTGCATACACAAGCTGTATCTGTAGGAGTGCCAAATGCTCAATGCAAAAGACAGGGGTTTGTTATTGTTTTATTTCTTGTGGCTAACAGCTATAAATGCTTAATCTCTGAGTCTTTGGATTCCAGATGATTGAAAGCATTTGTGTTAAAATATTTTCCCTTTCTATAAATCCAAGTTACTATCTCTGATTGGCTTGACTGAAAGGTACTGGTGGTAGGCAGTTGTATTAATTCCTAAAATAGGATGGATTAAATCCATATTGTCAGAAACTTCTAGCTGAAAGGAAGTAGGCAGTGAACTAAGATATCTGACCATAAGACTGTCTTGTAATAAAATCAAATTAAACTCTTGCTGTAGATGATAGTCTCCTTTGTTTTTTGTTGCTCACATTTTGTGCTGTGGTGGGAGCTCAGGCACAGATTTTCACTCCTGTGCACACAAGCCAAATGGAAACCATCAAAAAGGTCCATGGCAGCGCCACTGTCTCTGGTGTCACCAGCCCACACACCAGCCACAATCATCATCATCATCACCTTGCTTCATTCCTAGTCTCCTCTATCACGTGGGAGCCCTTCCCATCCTGAGGGCCCATAGCCAGAGAGCAGGTTCCTGGATCTTGGTTTCTGCCATGTACGTTTTCATGAAAAGATAGGATTTAATTCATATTTTCTCAGAAAGGAAAAGCCTGTTGATTATCTTCAACCATTAACCATAATTTGGTTCAAACAGAAGTTGTAGTGACAGCTCATTCCAGCTTTGGGTTTATGGCTGTGACAGGCCATTAGATACTGTTTTATGTTCTGAGCTGGTACCTTCATTAAATACTTGAGCACTCTGCTGAAAATTTGCCTTCAGTTTTACAGAAAACAGAAAAAGACATTTGCATTATATGAATATATATTTTACACTTGGGAGACCTCTTACAAACACAATTTACACACCATTTGTTAGCCTATGCAGCATGCTAGGTTAGAAATGGGATGAGAATCTTTTAAATCTGACTGGCCTTTGAAAGGCCGCTCCAGGTACCTTGTTCCTTAGCAGTGGCATGTAGCTGCCAGAGGACCAAAGAGAATTATCCTATTATTGAACCTGTAATGACAGCACCACTTCAGCATCTTAGCCCTAACCCAGTCCACCATGGCTAATGACTTCAGCCTCAGTTTCATTACACTTGACAGGATTTTAAGTCCCCTGTGCTGTCTTCCATCACTTTCCAGGTCTCTTGAATGGTCTTCAGCTGAGTAACTCGACATTTATGTCAAAAGGTATTAAGGAGACAAGGAGGCTCCCCCAGATTACAGCAACTTTTTGCCAGTCAAAGAAGCTTTTCTGTGCAGGACTGGAGGTTCGAAGGTTTTCTCTAGCCCTGAGAAATCCTCCCATACTCTGCCCCAGCAGCACAGCTTTGGTTATGGGGCAATAAAATGTCTTCTGAATATTTTGGAAGCTCATACAAGTATTTCAAATCAAGCAACATTATCTTTTCATTTGATTCAGGGTTTTGTATTTGTCTACATGAGCAGTAAGGAAAAAAACCATTTTAGTTTTCATATCTGACTGGGGGAAACTTAAGTGCACTTTTTGGGATACTAACTGGGAAACTTAGATAACTCTTCACGCTTTTTTATCTTCAAGAGGTTGGCAGTTCTACTTTGAAAATAGTTTACTCTCCTTGGACTTCAGTCCAAACCTGAAGTGTCTTTATATTTTATAAGTATAGAAGAGATCTTGTTCTAATTTTGAATAGCTCAAAGAGCTATAAGTGGCCAGCATGTATGTGTTGTACAACTCTTTTGCTCTTAGTATGGAAATGGTCTGAGCCTACTGTGGCCCATGAAGTTGAGCCTTTCCTTTGTTACTCAAACTGAAGCAATATGCCTGCTTGGTGCTGGAGGCTGATGGTTCAGTTCCTAATGTGTTTGTTAAGATGGCAACTGCTGAAATAAGAATCTTCAAAATGAGTTGCATATGATCTTTAGATGCTCAATTCTAGTGAAGATATATTAAGAATAGGTAGATTACTCTGCTATGTACCTGTGTGTAGATCTCACTTCAGATCAAGGAAAACATGAGTGAGATGAAATGACAAAAAAAGTTTCCCTTTTCAACATGTTGGATGAATGACTGTACCTATGCACAAAACTGTCTTGAAAGAACTCCTGTGGAATGCTGGTGAAGAAAAAAATGAAAAAAAAATCCTTATTTTCTCTTGGAGTCCAGTAGACAGTGATAATCACAATACAATGCAACTAAGTACTGAATAAACACTTGAATGATTTAGTTTATAATACTTACAGCTAATTTTATGTCCTTATTGTAAATGACTCTCTTCTTCCTTGCTTAAGGGATTTAAAGACAATGTCTATCGACAGAGAAGAAAGTACTTTGTGGATGTCGCCATGAGCTATAAATAGTAAGTACTGGCATAATTCTTCCCTGTGCTGCTGACTAGTTAGAATTCATGCTCCACTTAATTCTGTAGGATGGAGTTTAACAGTAGACAAAGTCATCCTTTAAACTTTGCTGAGTTTAGTGTAGGCTATAAATTACAAACCTGATGCTTGGAATCCTGTTACATTTTTGATACAGCTACAGGCAAGTCAAGCATTTGAAAGGCAAGCACTCTTTCTTTAGCATTTAATTCACAGCTGCTTAAACTTTAGAAAATATTTTACAAATATTTGCATGTCTTACTGACAAACTGATGCACTGCTGAATCACACATATCTAGCATCCCAACATAGTTGGAAGAGCTCACTAAATATTTTTTCTTTTGATGCATATACTGGGCTGAGGCCAATTGTATGAGGTTCAATAAACCAGATGCCAGGTCCTGCACTTGGGTCTCAACAACATACAGTGCTGCAGGCTGGGAGAAGATTAGCTAGAAAGGTGCTCAGTGGAAAAGGATTTACAGGTGCTTGTTGGCAGCATCTGACCATAAGCCAGCAGTTAGCCCAGGTGGCCAAGAAGGCCAATGGCATCCTGGCCTGTGTCCTGCAGGACCAGGGCAGTGATTCTCTCTGTGTTCTCAGCACTGGTGAGGCCACACCTTGAATCCTGTGTCCAGTTTTGGGCCTCTCACTGTAAAAAAGACATTAAGGTGCTGGAGGGTGTCCAGAGAAGGGCAGTGGAGCTGGGGAAGGGTCTGGACCACAAGTCTGATGAGGGACAGCTGAGGGAGCTGGGGTTATTTATCCTGCAGAAAAGAAGGCTCAGGGAAGACCTTATCACTCTCTACAGCTGCCTGCAAGGAGGTTCTGTGAGGTGGGGGTTGGCCTCTTCTCCCAGATAATGAGTGACAGGATGAGAGAAAATGGCATGAAGTTGCAAAAGGGGAGATTTAGATTGGATATTAGGAAACATTTTCTTATTGAAAGGGTGGCTGGGCATTGGAGTAGTCTGCCCAGGGAAGTGGTAGGATCACCACTCCCGTAAGTGTTCAAAAGGTGGTTGGATTTGGCACTTTGGGACAAGGCTTAGTGCTGAACATAGCAGTGCTGGGTTAACAGTTGGACCTGATGATCTTAGAGGTCTTTTCCAACCTTAGCAATTCTATGATACTACTGGACTGCAAAATGACATTTATCAGTTTTGCCAACACAGCTCCAAATTTCTTAGAATTTAGTCAGTGCATTTCTATGTAGTTACAGAAGCTGGTGGCTGTGCACAAGTATGCTGCAAGTGTTTTCTTGTTCTATTTTTTTTCCCATTTCAAGTCAGTATTTTCAATTTGCTACACTTCCTCGAAGTTAGGAAACTTTCTGTTCTACCTACAAACTCCTACTGTGTTGCAATTTTCTTGTCACAGAGGCACTCAACTAATTCTAATCCTACTCTAGGTTTTATTTGCAACAGGTTTAAGCCCTCATTCTCAAGGGAAAGAACATATTAATTTCATGTTCTTTTCCATTTTCTTCTCCACACTTCTTCAGGTTTTTCATTTTTTCTCCTTTGAGATTTCTACCTACGTGGTTTAAGAATATGAAACGTGCAGTTTTTTTTCCACTTATAGGAGGCATATCCTGACAGAAATTGAGTCAAAACCTAATTTTTAAAGATTTTTCAGTATAGGGCTATTATACAGCCTGCAGAGGGCTGGGGGGACAGAAGGATTAACTCTTCTTTGTGCCCATATAATTCTGATTACATTTCTCCTTTACTTTTGTTCTGTGCTGGTCATTAAGCTATTGCCAGTCTTACACATGTGTAGGTGCTAGTGTTCTTTCCCCTCTCTTTCTGCCCACAGTGGTATTTGCTTAGCTGGGTGCTCATGACATCCATCCAGCACACTGAGCTGCTGCCTGCTGGGGCAGGTGTTTATTGGTAGAGAAGCTCTCTAGGCTGCCCAGGTAAGCCCTGAGTTTAGCCAGCTTTCGAGATAGTATTTTGTCAGTATGTTTGTTTACAGCTGATTGATTTATTATCTTTCTTTTAGTCTAATGCTTGCAGTGAAGTTAGTGCTTCTTGCCTAGCATTTGTTGCAGTGTGAAATGTTAAGTGGATACCTGTGGATGAGGGCAGGCTGTGTGTGCTCTTAGGCTCTTTCAGTAAGTGCAGTAGTTCTCCATTTACCCATGATGGTAGCAGTAGTGCCATGCATTTCACAGCTGCTAACTTGATGGTAAGATCTTCCTTCCCTCTTCCTCTGAAATGCCTAAGTGCTGGAAAGGTGATGCAGCTGGCTTACTAAGCAGTAGTTGGTCTTTTGCTTTCAAGTGTGGAGTTTTTTACCACCCTGAAACCAGAAGACAAACAACTTTTTGCAAAATAATGCAAAGTAACCCTGCATATTTCTGGAAAATAAAACAATTAAGGAAAGGAAAACCTTTTCCTTCTTTAGAATTTGAAGGCTTAAGAACATTTTTGCAGACACATTACAAAAATCCAAGCCAGAGGTTATTTGAGGACCAGATCTTTTACTTCAGATGTACTCTTTCATTCCACTCATCTTTTCAAGCCTTTAGAAGAGTTCAAACTTGTCCTATTATTGCAAGCAGAAAGAAGAGAAGAGGCTTCAAATACTCCTAGCTGGGGACCAGAAAAATACTGGGACACCAGTGCTTAGGGCAGTTACCTAACATGTGTCAAAATCTCATTCATAGTTAGGTCTCCTGCAGTGGTTATCCTTATCTCAGAGACGTGCTGTATCTACTGGTCTGCACAGTCAGTCTGTCTCTGGGTATCCATGGAGAGACAGCCCAGGGGGACACCCCCAGCAGCCTGCTGCAGCACAGCCTAAGCCATGCTGCCGAAAGGCAAATCAGCTCAGCGAAGACTCTGTGCTTCATGGGCTATTTCTGCTACCCATGCTGTGGAGCTCAGAGTTACTAGAGGTGTTTTGACCCCACATCACAGTCTCATCACACTCTCTTCAGTTGTCTGACTGAAATATTTACTTATTTCTACAATAAGAACAGCTCTTTTACAAGGGCTGCTCTCCTTGGGGATAAACACCTCTCAGTGTCTTCCAGTCAAGCGACCTTCCTAATCACTTACTGAGGCTTGATGTGTTTCTACTTTTCATTTTCCATTGTAAAAATACCAACAACCCACACTTATTTCCTTAAAAAAAGAACAAAACAAAGAGATTTGGCTGCAAGGAATTGGCTCCATAAAAAGTTGAGTTGAAAATCCCAGATCAGCATTTCCTTTGTGAATTGCTACTGCTCTGTAGTGGTAGATGCTTTGCTTTGTTTGAACACAAAGTGGAGTCTGTAATGGAGAGAGAGAGAGAGACAGAAACATTACAAAGTGAACTTGGAGGAGCAGATATTTGCTGGAGCTGGATGTTAAAGGAAAAAATGTGTTAATAGAGCACAGCAGTGAAGATCGGCTGTATGAAATAAATGGACCAAAAAAACCATAAAAAACCATATTCCTCCTTCACTTAGCGTCTATCCTAAAGATAGTGAAAAGGTGTTAATCTTGCTAATTAATCCTTTGAGACTGATTAGGGTTGGAAAAAGTGTTGAGAAAATTAAATCTGGAGGAAACATATGATTTTCAAGAGGGAATTTATAATATGAGTTGATAGCTCATGACCATGGAAAAATGGAAAGACCCTATTTTAATAAGGAGAAATAAAAATTCTGATTAGGTTATCTTGTAGAGTCATCTTAGCCACAAGGAAACTGGCTATGCAGATTGGCCATTTCCATGATTTATTGAAATATTTGAGTGCAAGGTGGGTCTTGGTTGTTGAAATAAGAAGGTAAGAAATATGAAGTTTGCAGAGCTGAGGAAAAAGGGCATAGATCCTCCCACAAGTCTGGCTGCCTTGATTCTCTCTATAAAGAAAGCAGTATCCTGATCAGCTGGAAATGAGATCAGCTCTCCTAGGCATAAAGCCTATTAAGGAATTAATGTTCAGTGAACCTTACTTCAGTACTAATGAATTAATTGAAACAATAACTAAGTTATAAACCTTTTAGTGAGCAGTGAACAAGCTTCAGACCCTTGATTGTGTTTATGCCTTTCTGGTGACAGGATAAATGGAAACCTGAGTTTTTCCGGTGGTAGAACTCCTTGATGTGCCAGTGCTGACCCATTCTGGCAGTATCCATAGTAGAGGTCAGGCCTAAGGAAAAGGGATGAGGCTGGGTATTCTGGCAAAAGCAAGTGGATGGAGTAGCAACCTGCTTGTATCTGTCATGTATTGTACAATTCAGAATAGTTGTGCTATGCTTTCCATGAGCTGGCAGGCAGCTTAAGGCTGATGAAGTGTTAAGGGGGAAGGCAGATACTAGACCTGACGGACTGTCTCCCACTGCTGGATGGCACAAACCCAGAGCAGATTCTATGGATGAGAAATATTTCACTAAATGTGTTGCAATTCTTGTCACGTCTGCAAAAGTGGCTGACAGGGACCTAGTGTATCTATTGGATATTCAGCAGTCCCTACCAAGTACGAGTACCTCATACAAAGTTGGCTTTGACTGACAGATAACTGCCAAGGATCAAAATCCTTTGATATCATGAAAGGCAAGGGGATTAAATGGTAAGTTTTCAATAAAGATGAGAGGACAACCACAATGAATGTAGGGCAGATGATCCTCCCTTGTGCATGTAGGGACTGCATAGCAGCAATCAAATGTGACATGAGGGCTTATTCCTTGTTACCTCGTACAGTGGAGACAGGATTATGGGTTGGGCAACAGCTGCCAGCAGAAAGCCCAGCACTGCGGTTCTCCAGCTGCAGTGGAGTTCCCCGTGCCTGGTGTGCCTGTTCAGCTGCTGTCCGTGGTACTGGGGAAGCTGCAGCACTGGGCTGGGAATGCCCACGCTGCCAGCCCTGTGGCAGGAGAGCGAGAGATAAGGAGTGATGGAGTGGATCTTGTGAATCCCTTTGCCAATCTGTACATAATTACAGTGCAGCAAGAGAAGATGTCTGTGCAGAGGGCAGATTGCAGAGATTACATATTCTAGATTGTGAATATTAAATCCAGAGAAACATTACAACTCGGGGGAATTAATGACATGAGATGATGGCCCATGACCATGATATGGGAAATTCCTTACAGCTAAATACAAAGTAGTGCAAATTGCAAAGGAGCTCTTTGCAATGTTCACATTGTCAGTCAGTTTTGAATTAACTGTAACTACATGAGGCAAATCTTGGATGTCAGAAACAGATTTGCAAGTACCCTGGAAGGCTCCTGCTTTGCAATATCTGTACATCTGTGCAAGGGGGAGGGGGCAGAGGAACAGGGTAGAATTAAAACAAAAGTTGAGATGTATTTAAAGGCTTAGTTTCACTTAGGCTGGGCTGCTGGCTCTGAGATGAGCTTCCTCATAATGTAGTCCTGCATGAATTTGGGGTTCCAAACACACTTGCACATGTAAGCAACAGTCTAAACAATAAATATACATTTTAAAATTCGATCTATACATTTCTGTTTATGTAATTGCCTAGTCTTCACCCAGCATCTGATGCTGTGTGAATATTATTCATTTTAAAGAATGGATAGAGAATGCAGTCTGCTGAAGTTCTTACTGAATCTACATGTTAGACTGAATCAGGATCTTCAGCTATCCACTTGGCAATAAGTGGAAAAATATCTGTCTGGTATAGGAACATGGTATGTAAGAAATCCATCTTTCTACTATGATATGCACAAAGATTAAGAAATAATGTGATTGTTTAGTAAGAAACACAGTTCTTGAGGAAATGACAGAAAATGTACCCTGTAGAATCAGGAAATAATTCTAAGGAAGAAGCATCAAGCTATCAGTTTGAGATAGTTCAAATAGTCTTAATAGTCTCATTTGCCTTTTTTAAATAATACTTTTTGTGAAAATGTTGGCATCTACAATCTGTCTACAGTCTGGTTGTATTCAGGTGCTTTTTTTTTTTTTTTGTTTGTTTGGTTTTTTTTGTTTGTTTTGTTTTTTTTTGTTTTTTTACAGTGGTCAACCCATTCCCAGAGTGGAGTACACAGCTGAAGAAGTTAAAACTTGGGGGGTGGTGTTCAGGGAACTCAGTAAACTCTATCCCACCCATGCTTGTCGTGAATATTTAAAAAACTTTCCTCTGCTGACCAAGTATTGTGGATACAGAGAAGATAATGTGCCTCAGTTGGAAGATGTTTCTATTTTTCTTAAAGGTAAAATTCATATTCAGTTTATCAATAGATAACAGTTTCATGAAAACACTTTTTTGGTAGTATGGAATACAAATTACATTGAATGAAAAGACCCACAGCATTGTCTGAAGTATCATTCTGGCTTTGGTGTTCTCTGTGGCAGAGTTTTTTGAGTCAAAACAGTTTTATGTAGGTAATTGCAAGTATGAAATGGAGAGAAATGAATCAGCTTAACATGTAAAGCATGATGTTATCTTGTGCAGGGAGAAAATCCTTTGGTATGGTGAAAAGGAAGAGTTGAGTTAGTGTTGCTCTCTCGTTGCCACAGACAGGGACTTCTGATAACCGCACTGGGCATCCCCCAAATATCCAGGCAGGAAAAAGAGGGAGTCAAATTCCAAGGTAACTGAATTTAAAGGGGAGAGCAGGTTTGGCACACTGTTATATAGCCTGATGAATGAGAGGCTTTCCTGAGTGCTCGAGACCTCATGAACCTAGTCCTTATATTTGTATGTTGAAAAATATATGCTGGACACCACAGGTGATGTTGTGCTTCTCTTTCATTTTATTTTTAAAGGATCAGGGTATTGCATATTTCATTTTGAAAATAAATTCTTATTTTTCATTTGTAATGGAAATGTATCCCATATGGAAAATGTGGTAGATGTGGAGCTGTTGCTTTTAGCTCTAGAGAAAAGCCACCTAAGAGTTAATTTAAAATTTTAATTTCTCCTCAAAGGTCCCTTCAGATACTTGTATTTGTTCCTTAAACCTCTTACTCAGGAACTAAAATATTATAAAGTATTATAAAGGTATTTGAAAAAAACCCCAAAATTATATGCTGGTAAGAGAATAATTAGCAAAGCATTTTGTCCCAAATATATATATGAAAAGGCTAAAGGAAATACAGAGTTTGTAATGACAGGCTTACTTTCCTCGTCCTATGCTTCATCCCTAATTCTTGTTCTTGAAAACCTGCATTTGCTAATAGCTAACTCACCATTCTTTCAGTTTGCTTGTGTCCTTCTGGGTCTCTCGTATGTTGTGCCACGCTCTAAGGAATGATGCCAGATTGCATAGATTTTTAATGCCTAGCTAGAATTTCAAAATTTCACACTTCTTTCAGAAATATGTTTTAAAAACTTGAAACATTGTCCTGTAAAATCTTTGGAAGAATATAGAATTAATTTTTGAGAGTAACATGCTTTTCAAAGTCACTCAGTCTGAGACTCTTTCACTGGGACTAACCTGACAAAGGAACACTGTTAAATATTTAAATGAGGACCTCAGCTAAAAAAATCAGTATTTTATTGACACAAGCGATATTTTATCTGCAAAAATGAGGACAGGTTTGTTTTAATCCTATTCTGTTCTGTTAGTTTTTAAACATGTTTTGCATATTTTTCCAATATGGAAACTTCTCTCCCATTCTGTGCCAGACATAAAAGTTTAAAGAACATCACTTGCAGTATCGTAGCATTTTTTTCTAGACAAAGATATTCAGACCAACTTTGAAATACCTCCAGCTGTTTTCATTATACATATGTTACCAATGCAAAATACTTCTTGTATGGAATAATTGAAAATTATGTGTGGTGATCATCAAGATTCTTTGTGTCATGCTTCTGGTAGAATAATTAACAACAGGTCTCTCACCAGACACAGATCCAGTGATATATGTAATGTGGTCTTTTATTGTCTCCTTCACTTCAGAAAGGTCTGGCTTTACAGTGAGACCAGTTGCTGGATACCTGTCTCCCCGTGACTTTTTAGCTGGCTTAGCGTACAGAGTCTTTCACTGCACTCAGTACATTCGGCACGGCTCAGATCCCCTCTACACACCAGAACCGTAAGTTGCTGCGCTTGCTTTAGTCCTGAAAAAATACGCTCACTATTTCCTTAAAAAACACAATTGAATTTGCCAAGATTGAAAAGAGGAACCTTCCTACAAAACGTGAAATTCTTCTTAACACTGTTGATGACAAAATCCTTCACATTTGTGAGCCAGAATTTAATTCAAAGGCTTTTTTGTTGACTTTTTAAGAGGGTCTTGAATAACTGGGTTATTTTTATAGTCGGTCAGAAATACTATTTAGGTCATATTTCAATGCAAAATGGAGTTTTCACCTAAAAATTTTGAAAAAATGTTCACAATTTTATTTTCTGCTGGACAACTAGAAAGAAGTTGTGGAAAACCCCACCCTCAATCTCTTGAATAAACCCCGCTTTTAGAATCTTAATTTGGTCTTCTGTGTTCCCATTTTTATTTTTCTTTGGACTAGGTTCCACAGCTGAACTGTATTTCTCTCCTATAACACAACTCAAGGAAGATATGGGGCACTATTCTCTTACCAAGAGAGAACATTAACTATGAAAGCTGTTACAGGGAAAGCATGACAGAAATAAGAAACACTTTAATTATGACTTTTACAGGACAGCATTGCAGCTTTTCCAAAACAGAATATTGTGAGTTAGTATGGAATATTTTGGCATATGGCCTTTTGATGAAATGTGGGGGAAAAAAGATCAAAGAAATTGTACACACTGTCTTGTGTTGTGCACGTCATGTTCTGTGCAGTAATAGCAGAAGAGCATATGTCATTTAGATAATATGGAGGGAGTTTTACCAAAGGTATCTGCTGATCTTGTAACCTCAGGAATTATATTTTTGAATCAGTCATCAGGCAGTTAGCATAAATTTATACCTGCGGTTTAATCAAGCCCAGACAACTTGAGTGTATTTTTGTCCAAATTTACTCAAAGGATTCATACATATATATTCAGCTCCAGTCCTGTAAACATTTGGACTCATGCCTGAGATGGATTTCATGAACTGACTGCCAAAACCACGGAGTAATATTTTTGAATATAAAAGGTTTCATGGCACGGCATACTAAACTGTATCTAAAAGTGCTGTAGCTTTATTTTGGCAGGAGTCACCAGGTGGTGCTGTTAGACACTTAGCTGCCTTTTTCCTCAGCATCTGAACTGGGCAAAGTACTTGCTGAAATGCTCTGAGGCTAGTTTTGTGTGTGTGTTTCTTTTGGAAAAGAGGTGGTGATCCCTGAAGGAATTCAGTCACTTCTATAACCTCTGTAATTAGAACTTTAATCTCTTCAATTCTTAGATAAATTCATATAACATAAAATCTTGAAAGAAGGGCTTGGATGGAAGGAAGGGCTGAACTTCTTTGGTCTACATTTAAAATTATCTTCAGATATTTTAAAAAAATAAAATGATACAAAGGAAGTACCAGGCACTGCATCAATGGTTTCCTCTCCTGTGGGAAGCCAGTGTTTCAGACTGCAGCATATACCAGTGTTCAGCAAAAGAATGATGATGTTTATTAACTTAGTACAAACTAGAACATTTTCATCTACTGATAAGAGATTTCAGTATGTAACTCTGACAGGATAAAGGCAATAACATCTTCCAGGAAGCAATTACGTGTGTCTGTACTTTTCCTGATGTTCTCTGGTTCATTGATTTGTCTATTTGAGAGCCCTGTAGTTTTCAGGATGCTGCTTACATTTAGAATTATGCAGTGGATCATAGATGATCCTTAGTAGTAATGGCAGCTGCCTTTTTTGTAACCTTTCTGGTCATGCTGTCCAAAAAGTCACTGGATAATAATAAAAGTTGCATTAGAATTAAAGTTTTTATTCCTTATTTGGGCTGAATGTAAAATACAGGTTATGGTCTTAACACCTCTAAATATGACTAACAGAGAATTTAAACTCTCATTTTCTAATGATATACTCTCCTTGCAGACCTACTGGTTCACATTAGTTAAGCAATGTGTACTGTCAGGAACTCCATAGGAAAATTTTGAAAATCCCTTTCAAAATGTATTTAGGATTTTTTTCTATAACATGGAATGCATAATAAGTGTTACCAGAAGTGTAGAGTGAAGGCCTGGTGCTTTTTTGAGTGGACAGCTCATCATGTTCTGCAGTAGCTGCAATGCCCTGAGAACTCCTGGTTGATATATGGGGCCATAACGAGGTCTGCTGCAGGTCCCTGGCTGGTGAATGTTGCATTTCAATGATATAAACCTGGTAAAAATGCTCCCTTTGACTTCAGTGGGCTTTCCATCAGATTTAACACCCAGGCTATAGGGCTAGATACAAATTAGAGTATTCATTTGGTTTGATCTGTATCACTACCATATGCATTTTAAAACATATTTCTTCTTGATTTTAATTATGTTTCTACAACATTCACAGAGCTATGTAGATTTCTTCTGCTCTACTAACTAATTTACTCCAAGAAAAATCTTTTGCTGTGAAAAGTGCATTACAAAAATCTTATTTTCTCTGAGCAATGTGTGCGAATAAATTAAAGGAACTTAATTATTTTCAGAATAAGACAAAACAAAAGAATCAAGTCTTGGTAGTTAAGCGAAAAATTATATTGTTTAGACTATCTATAAAGGGCCAGACTGGCAGCAAAGCTAAGAGACTCCAATGACAATCCCAAATGCTCGTTCATGTTTCTGCCTGAAAGATTCTGTGGATTTGGTTTTTTTTGTTCACATGCTTTTTGCTTCAAGCTCCCTTCTTTGTAACTGCACATTCAAAATACTACTTTGCATAGCTTTAATGGAAGAATCTACAAGCTAAAGGCATGAGAGAAATATCTTCTGCCTCCTCATTCTCTTCCCCTTGCCAAGAGAGACAAGTTAATGGGATTAGGCTTTGTCTGTTCTCATTTTGTCTGCAAGGGTGGACATAACAAAGACCATGTGTCCCAGTGCAGAACTGGGAATAAGTCATCTTTGCGTATTTGTTTCTGGGGGTTGTGGTTCAGCACAGGAAAATGGAGATGTAGATACTTGCTCAGGTGCCAGTAGTAGTGATGCTGCAGTAGAAGTCTGCCTAGAGATGAGTGTGCTTACCTGGAGCCAGGAACTTGGAGCCAGTTTCACAGTATCTTCTTTGCTTCTGCTTGAACTATTGATACAAAGCTAAGTATGTCTGGACTGATGTAGTGTAGCACAGATGCTCAGCAATTAGTGTCCATTTGCCCAGTGGAGGTAAGAATTAGTGTGCTGGGCAACCAGAGAACGAGCTTTGTGGCCCATTTTTATGTTGGAAGTTGATGGCTGGAGAAATCATGATCCTCCTGTGAGTTGCTTGGTACTGGGAAGTGGTAGGTGTGTCAGAATGCTAACTACATTTCCTACCTGTGTTTTCATTGTTAGTGAGCTCAACCTTGCCAGAGATGATAGAAGAAATTGTTGTGACTGGAACTGAATTAATTAAAGAAGGGTCTTAACTTTGATGATTATCCAGTCGAGTGATCCAAACCACATCCCGAAGAGAGAAATGGAGGCATGCTTAGCTAACCAATCTTTTCAGTCTGAGTTCCAATGAGAAAGGGACTACCATCTAGGCTACAGGTCTTGTTGAATGAACTACATATGAAGTTGGCTCAAACTTGTCACACACAGTTTCAGAGTGGTGATTGTCTCATCAAAAATTATGACTGTAACATGAGCAAAAGTTGCTCTGTATCTGTCACAGAAGCCATTTGGACTGAGAAGGAAGACTTGTATGTGGCCCTTCAGTACTGGAACTGTATTTGATACACTTGAGGCTAACTAGGAATACCAAAACTTGTAATCTTCATTTGTATATTCAGAAACTTCTATTTACTACTGTCTACCTACACATTATTGGTTCAGAGTTCTCGGTGAAGATACTGAGTAAGAAGACTTTAAATGATATAGAGGGTTGTTTTCCTGTTCATGATATATCTGAAATGTCATGTTCTGTGACTTTTCAAACAAAAATAGTTTATAAAAGACAAATTGGATGATTTTGGGTAGAAGGCAGAAAACTTGATGTTTTCTCCCTGCCTTTAAAACATTTGTTTACAGCTTAGGAAAAAAAAAAAGAGAAATGTCTTTGAAGAGACAAAAGCAAAAGAAATGTCAGATTGGATTTTTAAAGTGAACTTTACTACCAAGTCCATTATTTCCTGTGAACAAATGCAGCAAAACTTTGAGAATTGTTTGAAAGCTTTTGTAGATGATGCATGTTCACTTCCGTTAGCAGTTTTTTGTACACTTATGTCTGCACTTTGTCATGACTAACAATGCACTTACAGATGTGAACAGCTGTTCTTTTTGAAATTATTTGGATTCTCTGAATCTTCGTGCTGCTTTTTCTGAAATCTGCTTGCTGAAAAGTATACTGCATAACAAAAGTACCCAGTAATTGCTGTAGGATCTCATGGCTAAATGAGAAATTAAGCAAACAGAAACCTCTGTAAATATTGTCCCAAATTTCTGGGGGCAAGTGGCAAAATGTTTGATGTGAAGTGCTACCCAGGAGCAGAAAGAGGAATGGAGAAGAAGAAGAGGGAATGTGTTGGATTTTGGTTCATGTGCAGAGAGAAAAGCTGAAAACTGTACTTGTGGTACACCTGGCTTTCCTCTGGGCAGTTCAGTCCTCAAGTCACCAAGTCTGAAAGATAGTAGTGATCAGGCTCTTCCACTCAATCTGGAAATGATGAGCAAATCACAGAACAGCTGGGGTTAAATGTCATATAGCCTATTTTAACAGAAGCAGATGTGTGTATTTCTACTTACACATAGAAACCATATATACAGGGAAGAGCTACACTGTAAAAATCATGTTTCATTGTAAGACTTCTCAGGTAGGGGTCAGACCCATGTAAAATGGCTTATGTTAAATTAATTATGGAATAATTATGGTATTAATTTCTGTAATGACTCTTTTTTCATTTCCATTCCCTTAGGGATACCTGCCATGAACTCTTGGGACATGTGCCTCTACTTGCTGATCCCAAATTTGCACAGTTTTCACAAGAGATAGGACTTGCTTCACTGGGAGCATCTGATGAAGATGTTCAGAAATTAGCCACTGTGAGTCAAAATCTTTTTGTGGCATGCTCTCTCATCTCTCCTCCTTTTTAGCTGATGAACTGCTGTGCATTGTCTTATTAGAACTGACAATATTTTCAGGTTCCAGGTGACTGTGATGTGACAATCACAGAGCTTTAGGTGTTTTTCCATTGTTTTTAAGAAGACCAAAGCTGATCACACTAGGTAATCAGTTTCATTTTTTTTTGCAATAATCACCAATTTTCAGGGCTAGCTGAGATGAATTTTGTCTGCTTTAAGGTGCTGGAGACAAGTAAGAAAGGTAAACTTGGGAAAAAAACCCAACCCAACCTAAAATATTTTGATGTGTACTCTGATCTCTAGACTGTTAGCTCCTCTGCAGGTGGCCACTTGTGGCTCTTAGCACTGGTTTTTCTGTACTCACTATTCAGTTTTGCAGCTCTTAACTGTATTGCAGTGTAAGACGGATTTTAAGATGACATTGCATCCTTGCCTGCTGCTCCCCTTGGAGAATACATAGTTACTAAGCCAAGGCTGTGCAGTGGTAGATCTAGATCAAGACCGAGTGCCTCAGCCAACACTGAGATGGATTCTGTGTTGCATCAAAGGAGGCACAAGCCAGCAGACAGTGCGAACTCTGTGTGTTAAAGCTGTTAGGTGCTGCTGCCACTGGAGCCTTCATAGCCTTTGTGTCAGGGACCCTGTCAAGTTGTGCTCTTGACCACCTGTCAGCCCTGCTCTGTTGCCGTGTTCCACTAACTTGAATGCAATCCTTTGCATCATGACACAAATTAGTGACCACTGGTCTTTACCACTTGCTTTGTTCAGATTTGTTGACTTACTATATATTTCCTTTTGTGGATCCTGTTTAAACGAATGCTGCAAATAATTTAAGGAACTCTACTGGATTAAAAAAATTAAATATTTAAAAAGCTCCACATTTAAGCATTTTATATTCTGAAAAATTCTGTGAGATTGAGCAGGGGAGTTGGTTGCTGTAAAACTTTTGCAGCATACTGCTGCTTTTCTACACAAGAAGTGCAGTGGTGATTTAAAGGCTTGGAAATAAGTGTTGGATGGGCAGTCAAATTAGGTTCAGTTAAACTGTAGAAGTTCTGATGCCCTGGCTTAGCAGAGGCTTAGAGTCCTATCTGCCAAAAAAGGTGTTTGTACCCATTTACTTGATTTGAATCCTTTAGCCTTCCAGAAGAAGCCACTAAATTTAATCAAACTGGCTTCACTCCTTAGTTAGAAAGGTTCAATATCTTGCTCATGGCCAACTCCTCTCACATGATGCACGGTGCATTCCTTGTTTTTCTAATGGAGGCCTGTGGAGACCAAACCGTTGTTTGTATGATATGCCCAAATACTTCACCCCAAAATAACCTTGGATGACATGGGCTTAGGACAAAGTTGGTACTGGTCTGTTTGGGTAGAGATATTAATACAAAGTGACCTGTGAATATTATATAAATACTTATACTCCTCCTCTCCACAGAAGTTCTCAGTTATGACTGACTGTGTCATCTGAACAATGAGCTGCGCCTGAATCACAAAGCAAAAAATAAAGGAAGACAGCTGAATCACTTTCCCTTATCACACTGAGAATTTGATATCTGAGTCAAAGTTGATGTCTCCTCCCATGCTGGAAATAGCTCTTTCAGGTGGAAGAGACGTTTAGAAAGAGTCTAGTGGTGTTACTTTTTGTAGGAGCACAATGAGGGGCTGTGCTCCCCTGGGGCAGATGCTTGACAAATACAGAGCTGTTACTTGCCCTAAAATGTCCAATGTAAACAGCCAACTTGAGAGCAAGTAGAAGGAATATCTCTCAGTGGTGAGGGTGAGGAGGCTGAGAAATTCATTCAGCTGGGCACCAAATGTCACCTGAAGTGCCATTGATTAACTTTTGCAGCATTCAGTCCCATTTCCGCCCTAGATAAAAAACAGACAGACGCAGCAAGCTGAGAAATGCCAGCCAAGAGTCTTAACACAGAAAAGCATTGAGGCGACTTGAAGGTAAATAGAGAAACAAATGAATGGAGAGAGAGCATGCATATTAATGAGACTGAATCAATATGCCCAAAGCAAGCTTGCCTTTAGCATGACCTGTTTCAAAAGATAGCGACACTAAGTGCTGAGCCATTACAGGGAGGACAGTGGCTTTAGGAAGAGGGGAAAACACCTCTTAGGAATTCAGACCAGAAAGAGAAGAATTATTACAGGTAATTTCACAATCTTTTGCTCCATTCTGCTCTCAAAAGATGCTGTGTATCAGCTTTGATACATCTGCTCTTTGTGCCCCTTTAGCCCTGAGTTGCAAAGGAAACATCTGATGTTTTTGTCCCTGCAGGGCTGACACACTGGATGTAGGTAGAACAAGCTGGAGCCTGGTGCCTGGGCAGACTAGAAGTGTTTGGTAAATTGCAATTAATCGTGTTTGTACAGCCCCAGTGAGGGCAGGAATTAAATGGGAGAGTGTTGCAGGGGCCCTGGTGCTGGCCAGCTGGAGGGAGAACGGTGACTGCAGGGGAAGAGAGCTGAAAAGACAGTATGCAAGTCCCCTTCATCCTCTTGGGGTCTTATAGTCAGATGGGGGAAAGAAGAAAGGAATTGCTTCTGCTTTGTCATGAGAGTGGAATATTGAACGAGCCAAAAGACTGTCTTCGTAGTGGTTTGTTGCAAGATTCCATTTTCATTTAGAGTCTTTTAGGAGAGTAAGAAAGAGGAAACACACACACAAAAAAAAGGTGTCTGAGATTATGTTACTGAAACAGAGGGAAATATTTGCACCATCCACGTTTTTTCATGGAGCGTGATATAATGAAGTTAGTGGTTGAGGAAATACAATATTGGGCATGCATATCTGGGTTCTAATTATTATCATCATCATTAATCATGTCTTGTCCATTTCTGACTGACTTTCTAAAACTGCTTTTGAGCTGATTTTTCAGCATGTCTGGTCTTTCTATTTTCACATAATACTGAAATAAAAAAGGCTGTCTTTTCTGCTTATCTATCAAACCATAAACTGTAGAGAGGACTTGACAAGAGGTGTTTCAACTAATTCATATACTATATCATTTACAACATTTAACAGCAGATAACATAAGGTTTTGTCAGGAAAATTGTACCAAAAAATACATCACGGTTTACATTTCAGTGTTAACTTGTAATTTGTGGACTTGGGAGCTGCCTTTGTAGAGCTGCAAGTTGCTAAGGCTGGAACCTGCCTGTCTTGCTAGTGGCAGAAATGACTCCTGACTCCTGCTAAGTTGTTTCAGCACAGCTCAGGTTGCCCCTTCTAGATGCAGTATGTATAGGATGAATGTAGGTGAAATTCAGTGGGTGGCAGCTCAAAAAAGAGGCTAGCAGAGTGGTTTTTTTATGCAGTTTATCACCAAATCTTTCCACCCAAGAATTTGGTCACTAGGGCCTAATTTGTTGCACTAAGTTTTTTTCCTGGTCATTTCTCACTGGATGTTACATTTAAACATTCAGTTCTTTAGAGCTGTAATGCTTTCACCTTTTCATCTTTCTTGATAATATCTGTTCTTGTATTTTAACAGCATGGGACAGTATAAATCAAGCAATTTCTTTAGTTCTTGCTGTTCTTTACATGGGAAACCATGAAAATTGCTTCTAAATTTGAAGGAATTGTATGTGATGAGATCTTGTAAATGCATTTCAGGCTTGTTATGCATCTAAAGGTTTTACTTGCCTGGAGGATGACTGAGGCAGATAGTTAATTTCTAAAGCTAACTTTTATTTATCTGTGTATGTATCACAAACAATATATTTTAAAATTAGATACTGGCTTAAAAACAACATTTAGAACCACCTCTCTGGGTTGTGGAAATTCTTGTGACTTTATTTGCTCGTCTTCCCTCAGAATCTATATTATCTGGTCTTGCTGATTTCATTCTACCCTTTTCCCACGCTGAAAATCTGTCACATAATTCAGGAAAATTCTCTATTATGTTTCCTGAGAAGATAACTAGCATGGAAGAAATGGGAACATTTTGGATAAAGACGAGTAGGATTTGGTAACTTAGGGAAGAGTCAGCATTCATGGTCTCACTAGATAGAGCAGCCTCTCATCTTCACAAACAATAGATTAGATTTCCTGCTATTTGGTACTGCTAGGCTGTAAGTACAGTTTGTGAACTGACTTACTGTCTTCCTCCATGGATGAGCAAATGGACCTGACAAGAAAATTTGAGATTTTGAACACTCCCACTGTACATCTGAAAAATCAAGACCGCCTGTGTGTTTCTTGTTTATAGTTGTGAACTGATTGATAGGGAACTAACCCTCACTGTAAATCTGTGACCAGTTCCCCTGCTGAAGCTATTCTACATATAAAAATAATTACATATTGGACAACTGAAACCTGGTATTAGAGCCCAAGAGCTATGGCAGTCACTGGGCATATTGAAATTTAACATTCAATCTCTGCTTAGCCTTTTTTCTGTATCTCACTTGCATGCCATGTATGTGTGACAGATGCCAAGAGTGAGCACAGTGAGTACCTTAAATCCAGTGGTGACATAATTGAATTTCTGGCAAAATTGTTACTTCCAGCTACACTTGTAGTTAGTGAATAAAGAAGCAGCAGCATGAAGAGCTGGGAGTGAATATGACTTAAAACTCCTTGAGTAAATTTTGGTGGACTTACAGGAGACATATGAAATTACGTTGATTTGGGCTGTATGTCACTTAAGGGACATAAATCAATTCAGAGGGTAAAAGCTGGGATGATAAAGCTGAAATCAGGTATGATGGATCACTATAGACCGACTTTGTCCTGCTATACTATGATCTGTATTGTTCATCAGTAGATGGCCTGGGCAATATTTCTGTTCCTGACTTTGACCAGGCAAAACCACCCACACGCAGATGTATTTGGAAATTGCCCAAGTATGAAATCTGAAATTTAAGAATAAGCAGAAGTGGAAGCTGATGAAATGTTGTGGCTTTCTTGACCATTACAAAGTCACACAGGTATGTCTGAATCAGGAGGAAAGGATAACTTACTAATGGATTATTTTCTTTGGTGAGATATTGCTGAGTTCCCTGCTTGCCGCTCTAAAACTGTTCTGTAATTTGTGAGCTTGCTCTGAAAAATATTCTAAAGGAATTAATAAAAAGTAATTGTCTCCATTTTTAAGGGTTTCTTTCAGCAGTACTTTTCAACAAAGTAGCTGAACCACTGATGTGAAGCCCTTCCTACATTATACATAATCAAAAAAGTGGGCAGAAAAGATAGTACGTATGTCACAAAACAGAAAAAACCCCACTGGGTTTTTCCCTACTGAATCCCAGATTCCTGGGATCAACATTTTATATTTTAGAATTCTGCAGTGTTCTCCTGAAGTGCATTTTTACAATCATTCTGTCACAGATTTGTGGCACAAGAAGCAAAATATCAGCAGAGATATTTAACTAGCTTTAAATTAGCACTCCAGATTGAAGAGTTTCATTGCTGGAATTTGGAGATAATGCTTAATATTTTCTGAAGGAATTGTGGCAGTCTGCTAAGGCCTTTTTTCTGGGTTTGGAGAGTCTGTTTCCAGGTTTGGATCTGTAAGAATTGCTGCACTGGTCTGGGCTATTTCTTGTGACTTGTGCATGTCATAAGTAACTGCTTAGGGGCGATGAAAGAACAGGATGAGCATATCTGATTATTTTCAAATGTTTTCCAGGCTTCTCACCATTCAGAAACTTGGGGAACTCTTGTTCCCACGAATATGGCTTCTATGTATCTAATTATCCTGACAGGGTTTCTGTCCAGAGACAGCTGTTTATGTTTGAAGACACGTAAATTTTTAGTACCTGCAGTAACTTTGTCAATGAGCTCTATGGCTCAACTATTCACTGTCTAGTGAACTGTCTCATTTTGTTGTTTTTAACCTGATTTCTACTAGGTCTTTGTAAATGAAGAGAGAATGATCAAGTCATCCCTGGAGGCTTTCTGTATCCCATCATGACTACAGAACATATATTCTTGCTCAGTTCTCTCCTTTCCTGGGTTGGGAACCAATTGTTTCTTTAGTCACTCCTCATGCTATTGCAGATGTTACTCCTTTCCTGAATCCTTTCCACCTTTCCAGCTAGAACTGGAAAAGAGAGAGGGTATCTCAGTCACCAGGCTGTGGAAGAGGGTAAACTAGCAGCTTGAATGCTAACCTGAGTTTTGAATAAGAGTGGCACTGTGGAGTCAAGTCAGTTTTGGATGTGTCTACTATAGAAGTGGGGGGCTTTTGTATGGTAGAAGAGTGGACCTGGTGTAGTAGAGCTGACACAATTTGTTGCTTAGGGATGAAAGAAATAGCCTGGATGCAGAAGGACAGTAGGATTCAGTGGATGCATCTTAATGTACTTACATATTTGTATCCTTGGGTCCAGCCCTGTAATGAGGAAGATAGATACAAGAGAAAACTAATTTGACTTAATTGGGAGCAGGGTAGAAATTAGAAATTTTACTGTAGAAATAATATAGTTCATTTTAGACAGGATGTGATTTATGAAGATCAAGCCCTAAGCAGTTAAAAATGCTAAAGAAAAAGCCTCTATTAAAATAACAAATTGCAGCCAGAGACTGTGTATGCTTTTATTTCTTGTAGCATTTTGTTTCCAAAAGTGGTTAGATCATAATCTGTGAGGTTACTGAACTGCAAATGCAAATTTTCATGCACACGAGTAATACGTTTTGACATAGAGGTTAACAAGAGAATGGTGCAAATTTCACACAGCACTGGCTTACTAATTACGTTTGTTTATTTTCAGAAGCAACTTCATTTTCATTAAGAAATTGCAGATTCTGCAATAGTAATCTTTGCCAGTAGTTCAATAGCTCACACTCTGGACGTTTGCTCTGCTACAGTAGTAATGAAAGTGAGCCTGAAAAATAGCTTCAGAAAAAATTGTAAAATTTAGGAGTGCATGCAAGTGGCAAGTGTCTGCCAATTCTGTGTTGGATCCAGTTGAGATAGGTTGAGGAATGGATGAAAGTAGTCTATGAATTTTGATGGGATTTTTTGCATATTTGTTTTTTCTTTTGACCTAAAGTTGATAATGTATTAGCAAAAAGGCATAAAGTGTCTTTTATAAAATATATGTAACCAGGACAAAAGTACGCAGCATAAGCTTCCAGTGAGTAACAATGAGACAAACATTTTGCATAACAACTACTAATAAATCACTCATAAGTTACAGGAATAAAGGTTTAAGTATTTGGGGGGGAGGTGGGGAGAGAAGCAATAAAGGGAAGGTTTGGAATGTATTGCTACTGCTGTTCCTGACTGCCCCTGTGCTTTCACCAGTATGTAGAAAGAAAGAGAGAATCCTAGGCTCTGTGTAGGTATTGTTCACACTGTGACACATTATTTAAATCATTTGTGGACATCCTCCAGCAGCAGCACGCAGGTGTATGGGGAAGTGAAGGAGTTAGCACCTGGCAGCTCATTTCAGCCATACCTTGGTCTTGCTTAGGACTGAGGGAATGTCTGTGCTGTGGGTACACAGGTGGAGGAGCTGGCTTTACCCATGCTTTCCGTGGAGCCAGAGCAGCTGAGGAGTGCTGTGCAAAAACAGCTTTGATGACTGAAGGGAGGGCTCTCCTTGGAGCAGCTCCCTGCATGCCTGCCTGGTTACCTGGCTGGGACCTACAGTGGTGTGGGGGTGGGCCAGCTCCAGGCTCCCTTTGCTCAGGGATCTGTGCATCCTGCTGTGCTGTGTCATGCAACCATGGCTGCTACCCTGCATACCCAACCCTCATTTCAGGGGCCAGTGACCCCATCAGGAGAAGAAAGCCAAGAGGTTCTGCACTCAGGCAGAAAACAAAAGAGGTATGTGTAATCACAGAGTCAAAGTATCACAGAATGGGTAAGTTGGGGAGGAACCACAATGGATCATCTGGTCCAAGCTCCCTGCTCAGGCAGGGTCATCCTGGATCACGTTGCACAGAATTGGGTTCCAGATGGTTCTTGAATGCCTCTAGTGAGGAAGACTACATGACATCTCTGGGCAAAGTGCTTCTGGATATGGTTTCCCCCAAAGTAAAGTTCTTCCTCAAGTTCAAGTGGAACTTTCTGGCACCACTGAGAAGAGCCTGGCTCCATCCTCTTGACACCCTGTCTTCAGATACTGATAGACATTGATGAAGTCCCCTCTCAGTCATCTTCTTCCAAGGCTGAACAGACCCAGCTCCCTCAGTCTGTCTTAAGAGAGATGCTCTTGAGTCCCTGAGTCATGTTCATAGCCTTTTGCTGAACTTGCTGCAGGAGATCCATGTCTTATACTGAGGAGGCCCAAACTGGACACAGCAGTCCAAATCTGGCCTCATTGAAGTCCTCAAACCATGTACTGTTCTTTCTATTGTCTGGGATTGTTCAGTAAATAATTTTCCTTCCAAAAGGACATTCTTAAATATAGCTCTTATGCATAACCCAAATAGTATCATATGGAAAGATTCTTAAAATATATATCTTTAAAGAGCTGAACAGATCCTAACTTAATGTTCACAACCACAGGACTGGACATACCTCATGTCTTCAGTCTAATTATCTCACCCAGTAAGTACTGCTGGCATCCATAGATAGCTAACTATTCTGAGGGCTTAATTACTAAATACTGCAAATTTACTTCATACTTAATGTGGTTCTTATGTCTGTTGTCACCTTTCTATCAAATGGCATCAAAGTGCTGGATAGAATGTGGTCCCATATATTTTTAATTGAGATATTTTTGGGTGATCTACCACAATGATTTTGCAAGTATAGCTAAATTATTTATTTATAGGTCCAATGCTGATGCTACAGAAGGCCAGGGGGCAGTTTGCCATTGCTTTCAATGAGCTAAGTCCGTGGGCTAAATACTAACCTCATTTCCATGTGTACTGTCTCCTAAAAGATGTAGAGTTGTACACATGCAAATGAAAGTACAATTTGGTGCTGTAAAATTAATATTTATCATTTACTTGCCAAAACCTCTTATTTTGAAATATGGGTTTCTGTGGGGATGGAATTGATTCTGGAGGACACATGATTTTGCAGTTGTGTCTCTTTCTTTGTCTAAACTCATGTGGTATAGCATGCAACAAATTCTGTTAGCTACTTCTTAGAGCTAGCAGGCCTTCTGTGTAAAGGTTTTTGTTTTATCTGTTGATGATTTTGGAAAGTTAAAACAAATACTCTAAACCTGAAAGCATTGTTAAAACCAAAGAAAAGGTTACAGACAAGGGCCTTGTGACTGTTAATTTTGGTTGTTTTGGTTTGATTCCAGCTGTGGCTGAAATTGTTGCAGTGCGAGGTCAACAGAGCTTCAACATGATGGTGCCCCTTCAGGCACATTTTTAACACCCCCCCCCCCACTCTCTTATCTGTTTGTTAGTTTGCTTCTGTGTCAGACAGCATTAGTTTAGACTGGGGAACCTTGTTTCAATTATTAGCTGTAAGTTTTATATATTCTGTACCTTATAGAGAACTTTCTATAGATCATAACTGTGTCATTAATAAAGATGACATCTACTAATAGTGCTAGATAAAGCAGTTTGAGCTCAGAGCTTTTTCAAGACATGCTGGAAAGAGTGGGCACTCACAGATTATAATTTTTTTTCCCTGTAAAGCATATTACTCTTTTTTTCCCCTGAGATTTTTGTTCCCTACCTTGAATCAGTAGGCTGTAATTGCAATAATTATATAGTTTGACTACATAAAAGTAACTAAAATTATAGTTTAACAAGACATTTTACATCTCCCGAATGTAAACACCATTATAGGATTAATTTTTCATCTTTGAATAAGCGTATTAGTTTATGTAAAGATCCATACTATACATCTGCAATAAATTTAGGACTTATGCAAGTATAGGATTCTTGCACATCCATGGAAGTCTCATGACTAGTGACAATTTTGGAGTGATCTTCACGTTTGTTAAGTCACTTCCAGACCACAAGCACTGTAAATTCCTTTCACTTCAGTACAGTGAAGAGCCACGTTCTCTCTGCTCACAGGTACCTGCTCAGTTTATTTTTTGGACCTTGCTAAATACACATTAATGTGGTTTGCTTTGTGTTTACACACTGCTGGCAAGTAAGTCAGTGGTGACTCAGTGGAGTATTCTGTGGTTATGATAGATGCATTTAACATGCCTTCACTGCTGAAAATCAGGGTACTGCAAGAAGGTGCTCAGCTATACTTGAAAAAGATTTTGTTTGGGGCTGTGAAAAACATCTTCAATTTGGATATATTTTTAGTAGCAAAATTAATAGATATTTAAAATTCCCTGAGCTACTTTTCTTCTTTGATCTGTCTGTCAGCTTGACGTGAATAGAACTTACACTTTTGTGCTTATGCCTACTATCTTTTTTGCTTCTTTTTTGCAAAGAAGGTTGAGCTAATGCATTAAGAGTCACAAAAGCTTTTGGGAGTCCCTTGGCATTTATGTGATTAAAAGAACATTGTGTTTAAATGCAGTGTTGCTGTTAGAAACTGTTATGTTTGAAAACAAGTCTTAGCTATTAAATCAGTTTTCAGTAAATAGATGCAAGAACTTAATTTTCCTTTAAAATGTTTAGAAAATTAGTGTGGATGCTGGTAATTTTGGAATGAAGTCCTAAATTTCTTTTGCTCTTCAGAAATAAATTTAAAATTAATGTGACTGTGAAGAAATAGTGCATTTTTTTCCTTTAAATTAGAATTTTAGAACTTCACTCATCAGTTGTCCCTGTCTCTTCAATGTGTTTTTGCCCCCACAGTTACAGAACTTGAATAATTTCTGAGATCCTTTTGGCCCCAGGAAGTTGCTCCCCTTTCTGAAGATATAACCTCCCCTCATTACTAGATGCATTAGGACTTTTTCAGCTGATCATGTACATGAGAAGCTCATACCCCTCCTTGGCTAAAATGGCATGGGAGGCTCAGTGGGTCTCCTGCATCACTCCCTGCAGTGCAACTATCATAGGCAGTAATTGGCCTGGCAATTAGTGGAGACACAGCCTGCTTCATGGAATGGCATCACAAGAAGCACCACATGGGCCTGGTGCTTTCCCCAGGGGAATGCCTTTTAGGGAGGACACCAGGGTCTGTCTCTGGGCTGGCCAAGGGTAGTTACTAAAGAGGCCTCAGAGCTCACAGTAATTAATTCTGACAGGGTAGTGAGTCAGTAAACTCCCTGCTTATAAAAGTGAGGATTGCCTGTACTGTGATTAGTTGTTTCACCTTTGCTACTTGATAATCTGTGGATTTACTTTACCAGTCTGTCAAAAGCTTTTCCCAGGATAAGTGAAGAGAATCCTGTGCCAGTTTTCCCCTTTTGCAGTTTCCTTGGGGCATTGCAGCGTTTTCAAAAGGATGAACTCTGCCTCTCCAGCCTGAAGAGGTTTTCTTGGTGTATCATGGAGTATTGCAACTTTATGCTTTCCCTCCTGAGCCCCCTGCTTGATATGCTTGCCATGGAGTGGAAGATGGTCTTTTTAGAGAAGGACAAACAATGTTGGACTGGTGCAGAGGTCTACAGAAAACCTTGGTAACTGGGTCCTGAGGACTGAGGAGAGGTTCCTCCTAGGCTTCTGTAGAGATTCTGGCTCTGGATGCTGGGGGAAGAAAACTGTTTGAGGTGGTTCTTGGCTATTCTCTGGATATTCTTCTAAGTAAGGCAATTCTCAGTTTGGGGTAACAGTCCTAGAGTCAATGACCCGTAAAATGAGTATGCTGTCAGGCAAAGGACAGACAAATGATCTCTTTGCATGTCTATTTTTTTCAAATTTTCCTCTCACTTGTGCGATGCCTCCTGTTAGTGTTCAAGTCCCTGCCTCTTTGCTAGGGGAATCACACTCTCACAAGAGGTAGCACAATTGTATAGCCACAAGGCTGAGGAGAACACTGTGGGGTGCTCGCCCTTGCCCCTGTAGCCTATAAAATCAGGACTGTGCTTGCTTTCATATGTTGTGTTAATGCCAAGTCCTCATCTGTAAGAGTAGCAGGATAAAGATTTGGAAAACAGGAATGGCAAAGCCATCTTTATGGCTTTTATCTCAGTCCCTGCTTGCAGCCTGAGAATTTTGAAGGGTCTTAATGAATCAAGTGTGTCATATGAGGCAGCATAGACTGAAGAGTGTGGTGGACAGCAGTGATATGTTTGGTCAGCTTTTCCTTTTCCTTTTCCTTTTCCTTTTTTTTTCTTTTTAGTTTGGCCTTCAGAGGACTCCATCTCTTGTAGTCCCAGCTAATACATCAAAAAACCTCCCTGACCTTGTTATGTTACGTATGTGAAACCTGTGGATGACTGAAATTTGAACCAACAGCCCAAAAAAGAAATGAGTGAATACTTTCTTCAGCTAAAATAGGGAGTGCTGGACGTGAATTTGTGCTGTAAAATAAAGTGGAAAGGAAGTGGCTCATTATTGCACATCATTTTTTCTTAATAACTCCACATGAAATTAATAAACCTTAAACCCCCAGGTTTTAGAAGTTGTTCAAGATAAGAGTCAAACTATAGGAAAGGGGAAATAGGAAGAGCAAAGCATTAGGGCTTCAATGACTTATGTTTAACAATTATCTAAGCAGTTTCTAGTTTCAGTGATCTCATCTTCTTAGCTGCATATTAAGCTTCAGCACTTTTAGTTAATTATGTTGAAAAAGCTCGGAATTCTTTTTCTGGCAGTGTTGAACAAGTTCAGGCAAGTGTTGGGGTTTTTTGGGGCATTGATTTTTGCACTATCTCTGTGACCTAATTCTGGAAGGGAATTTTTTCCTTGGCAGGAAATGCCAGACTTTCTGTACAAGGGTTGAGGTTCCTGATTCTTCACCTCCAAAGGAGCCCAAGGTTTTCACCCAAGATAAAAAGAGTGGGCCAGACAGACATGATCGTTGCACAGAGCAAACCTAAGTTCAAATTACTTTGAAGTAATTCAAACATGGAGTGGGATATTAAGTGACTTCAGCTATGTGGGAACTACTTTTCTGCAATAGAATAATCCCAGAAGTGCTTCATCCTCTGTTATCTCTGCTTGTTCTTTAGAGCAACAAGACGTCCTCCTTCATGTGAAAATGAACAACAGAATATTCTCTAAATTGTTAGTAGGAATATTCTCCAGGTCTTATTTCCAAAGTCATATTGCACCTGCAAGGATGATGCATTGTCTTGTCTTGCTTGGGCTCCCCAGTGTTGGAGGTATGCTGTTACCTCCTTACTTGTGCTGCTTGAGGTACATTTTCTTCTCCCTTGAAGACTCATGGTGATAATTTTATTTTGGCTACCATTATGAGGTTTTCTGCAGAAACTCCTGAAAAAACAAGCATAATTTCCAAGTATTCCTGAGCGGATAAGCCCCCCTGAGCTCACTATAGTTCATGCTTTCTCTGAGTATGTCAAGACTTGCATCAGAGGAATTTGCATGTAGTGGTACTGTGTGCAGTGACTGTCAACAGAAATGGGAAGGCTGGTGTGCATCTACCCCACAGAGCTCTAATGAGCAGCACTGCATCCACTCAAACTATTGTTTATAAAGAGATTGTTCCAAGCATTCACCCTTAGTGAAAGGTCTGAATGTGAAGCAGTCAGATGAGGGGAAAAAGGAGACTATTGTTAAATAGACTCACTTTGAAATCCCTGAAGGAAACCTCATTTCAGTGAGCCTAAATGCTTTCAAGGCATCAGACTAAACAAAATTCTTCAAGAAGGTAAATCTGAAGAATTAAACTTTGTTTTTTTATTTAGAAATGCTGTTGGTTGTGAATAGGGTCACTGCCTTTGTTGGAGGTAGGTGAATCATTTATAATGAGACTTAGCTATTGAATTTTACTCTTTCTCTGCTTTTGATCTATTCACAAGCTCATCATGAGATTTATTTGTTGTTCAAAAATCTCCCTGCACTTCTACTCAATAAAGTTCCCACATGAATAGCTGTCAAATAGGTGGTATTGCTTGGGGTCTGGACTCCAATACTGGGCTCTGTTGGCTAGTTGCCTGGGTTACCTGTGTTACATCTATCTGTTTCTTGTACTAGAGCATTCCTGTACTACTCAACAGACTGTGAATTTTGAATAATTCAGTCAAATGTGAAATGCCAGCTTTTTTTTTTTTTTTTTTGGTGACTATTGATGTCTTTGAGATTGAAAAATAAGCAACTATTCAAAAATTTATTTGCACCACCTCTGAATGAAGAAAGAAAACACAAATGAGAGCCACATATATTTCTGAGTTGAGAGTTGCTTGTAATTTGAGCACCATTTACAGGGGTAATGAAAACACTTTAATTTCATTAATTCTTAGGATTAATTTCTAACAATGAGGTTTTCAAAAGTCTTTCAATAGTATATAATTATTTATTTATGCGATAATTACAACTATATGAGAGATTTAATCTCTAGGTGAATTTTTTTAGAGCTAAAATATCAAAGGACTCCTAAAGAAAAAGGAATTAATCTTTGTACATTGTGAAGATATCACATTCATTTGAATTGAGTGGTCCATTCAAATACCCTTTGAAATCTGAAATCCAGTAGAAACAAGGTAAATATATATTTTTAAGGATATTTATTTGGCACTGGTCTTGCAAGTACTTACATATATTCATAGTTGTATTGTCTTCATGGCAACTAATTTTATATACATATAAAGTGATTTTTTGTGCTACTACACATCATTTGGGGCTGTAGCCCCATAACATTGGCAGTTCATGTAGTGGTGAATCTTCTGCCCATGTACCAGGATTGCAGCCATGCAGTTACACAATCTCTCATTCTTCTCCCCTTGTGGCAGGAAGCACAAGTGAAAAAGCTTTTGACATGTTTGGTGTTCTCAGGACTCATCCTAACAACATCTTTATAAGGTACTTTCAGAGAACAGATAAAATCTCATGCTATGCATCATGCTGAAAATTGCCAAGTGAACAGAAGCATTGGTCTCTAGCTATACCATAAGAAAATTAAGCAAAGTGAATGGCTTGAAAAGCCTTTTTATGAACAAGTCAGATTTTGTAGTACTGACTCTGTGACACTAGGACTCAACACCATGCACAAGCTCTTTGCACATGTCCCAGGAGGGAGATTCTCAAATGCAAAATGATGTGATGTGAGAAGGGATTTTCAAAGGCTTAGAAACCAGACAGGTGAGGAGAATTGAGCTTATCAGACCTTTCTTCCTGCCTTTGAAAATATCTAAGCACCTTCCAATAACAATTTTTTTCTGTTAGCTGTCACAGCTGTCACTGATTTTTTCTTTTTCTTTTGGTAGTCCAGTTTATAATGCAGGGCAGCATCTGAATGCAAAGAAAAGACACTGTGTTTACACTGGAGACCAGATTTGGAGTATGCCAGGTTTGATCTTCTCTATATTTTTTCTATCAATAGCAAGATGACTGATCTGACTCTTGAAATCTCCCATACACTTGGCCAGACAATCTACCCCAGTATCTTGTCTCTGACACAGACAAATTGCAGACATTTGCAGGACAGTGTTGTCTAAAGCCATATGGTGGTATTTTCCTGATGTATTGCTTTAGCTGCCAATGACTTTTGATTCAAGGGCTCTGAAGGAAGAAATCTGCTATATTAATATTTTATAGCCCTTAATTGGATTTTCTTCCATGCATGTGTTGAATAATTTTTGAACCCATTAGATAATTTTTCATGAGCATGACTGTAAAGTATCTCTCATATATTTTTGGATAAATAAGAAAAACATAATAAAATCATACTGAACACTGTCTTGTGCTCCTGGCACAGTCTTGACTGATGTCACTTGGTATAAAAATTCTTTCTAATCCCTCATTTGGCCCTTTGATTCTTCATCTAATTTGGCTGATTTGACTAACAGAGCAGCGATTTAGTGTGTGGCTCTTCGAGAATTTCAGAATTTATATAATGTGGAAAGCCACCTTTCCTACTTCAATCTATAGGTTGAAACAAATCCACATTCCACCCCAAAGATGAGGTGGAACTGAAAGTAAAGGCAGATAACCAGATATTGCTGTAGTTTGTAGAGGAACCAAACATCTGGGGCCACAGTTTAGGTAGTATGCCCGATACAGGCCCAAAATTTGAAATCAGAGCAGGAGAGCTTGGATGCCCCTGTTCGTGCTTCCATTCACCAGCCAACATGTAACAGCAGTGTAATAATCATCTTTGTCTTCAGGTGAATGAATGTTCAAAAAATGTATGCCTCTCAACAGCCATTGCTTTGTTCAGTCGTTCCCACTCCAATGTATAGTATAGACTATCCCAACTGTAGTTTACCAGATAAAGAGAGGCATTTACTGGGGCATCTATGTGTCTATAAAAATTGTCGCTATATAGTTAATATTTAAACTCCTTATCAGTATGCCTCCATGTCTGTAGGCTTGAGAACACAACTTACCAAGGCCTGTGAACTCTAGTGCACTGAGCCACCTTTGTGTGTCTGAGTAGACAGGTGGGGGGAATTGTGTATCACTGACTAACGATCTGAAGATGGCAGCATTGGGTGAGATTTGCACTTTCTTGCCTAAGCGGGGCTCCCTTAAATGCAAAGTTGTAGTTGTTGCATATGGCAAATAAATCAGCTTTTAATTTGAAGGGCTTTTCTAAATGCTGTATTTTGATACCACAAGTTAGTAGTAGGAAGACATATTGCCATTTGTATGTTTTATTTTACTCAGTTATACTGAGAACACAAGTCTTATAAATACTAAAGATTGGCTCTCACCAGAAAGCATTGGCTCATAAATACGACTCCGTTTTGTAATAGTAACAATTATAATAATTTTTGAACTAATGTAAAAGAAGCTCCCTCTCTATGTACTGTCTATCCATCAAGGAGGAAGTGGAATCAAGTCCTACATGTCTTGTGGACAGGATCAAGTTCACCCTTGTCAGTTGGGATTGCTGTCTCCTGTGCCTGTGTTAGCTCTCTGCCTTCTAGTGCTTTCCATCCCCTGGAGTGCACATCCTCAGAGGAGTGCAAAGCATTTCTCTTCCTTCCCTCTGCTGTCCTATAGATTGCTAAATAGGCATTTGAACTTTCTCCTGGGAGTAGCATGACATTGGTTTGGTCTTCTTCAGCCTAAGAAAGGTCAGCAGTAAAGGTGCCCCACATATGGGGAGAAAGTTCTACTCTTAGAGATCTAAAACAAACAAACACCCAACTCCTTTTTAGCTGGTTTTAAGAATGAAAGTGAGCATGATCACTGTGTTTTATCAGGAGTCAAATCTTGCTGTATGTCTGTGAGAATGTTTATGTTCACAGCATAAGAACTACTACCTGGTAGGTAGGTTCCTTTACGGAACCTTGAAGAAGAGGGGGCAAATTCAAAGATGTTGATGGGATTTAAGTGTAAAGCTGAGTAGATAATACCTACAGTGCCAGCATGTACACAACCAGAGCTGTGCCCTACTGATACTCCTTCTGGCAAAATATTTAGGCAGGGAAGTGAACTTTGTACTCTTTGTGGTAGGTCTCTCAGCTTCACTCATTACTTCTGTGATGCCTTTGTCATTTTGTGTACCTGGCTGTTTGTCCCCAAGACGACATTTTTGGAAACCAGTTGTCTTGGCTGACTCCTAAGAGGTGACATCAGTTTACTGGATGTACTGACAAATTTTATGCCAGCTTGATTTACCTGAGTCAATAGTAAAGCCAGAGGTGGAAATTCGATTGTTTTGGGTTTGTTTCTTTGTTTTGTTTTGTTGATGATGTGCTTTTACCTCCCTTTATCGATATCTGTGTGTTTGACTGCTGTGATGGAATATGTCTCAAGACATTTAAAGTCTCTGCAACTGTTACTTCCTCCTCAGCTGGCTTAGCAGCTTTGGATCAGACACAGGGTTCATAATTTTATTCTTTTTTTTATTATACGTTTCTGTATAGTGCTATGCTGTATGAATCACTAGCTCTACAGAAACTTTAATGAGGCTAAGCAATTAATAATTTCTGAATTTCTAAAGATTTGTTGAACTTAAAAGAGCTGTTAATCTCTGGTCGTCTGCATTTAATATAATACTCAGTCTGGAAGGGTTGGGAATTAAGGAGGAAGTGAATGGAAAAAAAATCATTGTAGTAGGATACGTTCTGAATTTATTTTAAAAAATAAAAATTCAGTACAAAATCTTGAATTATTTCTTATCCTAAATTCATATCTCCTGCAAAGACGTGTAAGTTTTCTAGGTTCAGTGGAGTTATGCCCTTTTGCACAAAACCTGAAATTTTCAGATAATGTAAAAAACACAAACATATATAGGGATATGCATATATATATGTGCAATGTTCTTGTATAAGTTAGAACTCAACTTCCTAAAACCTTCATATGTAGAAATAGTTACTATCTTAATCTCAACTGTTTCATCTAATATCAAAAAGCAATCTTGATGTGTTGTAACAAAACCAAAATAAAAGTCAGTACCATAGGAGCAGAAGTGACTGTGATATTTTGCATTTAGTGGACAGTGGGTTGTGGGTGCTTCTTATGATCTTCCTAATTTCTAGCATCTAACCTTGTTGGGTGGGTACAAGAAAGTTAGATACAATACTGTTATGTTGATTTAGCACATCTCTTTTCACAGCCTGCCATCAGTTTTACAAGTCAGATACATTACCTGATTGAATGTAGACCTAAAGAACAATTGTAATTGTTCAAGTGAATTCATTTGACTGAGTACAATTTTCTTTCTGCAATTTAAGAAGCCAAATGGCATATTCATTCTTTATTTATGATAGAGTAAAATCTAGTGAAGACTAAGGCCACACCTTCAAGAAGGCTCTTAAGCATACATATATAAGTAAATTCATTCTAACTCAAGACTGCACTTAACTATGTTACAGACTTTAAAGTGGTATCAGCTTGAGCTTAAAACTGAGTGCTCTGAACTACATCTTAGAGATCTTCAGATGTTCCTAGAAAGTCAGACTAACTACCTTGCAGGATTTAATTTTAAGGCATCTCATTTATTTCTGAAGGTTTCAAAAATCTCTGTAGGTTACTATCAGCAACTTGGATACCTAAAAATGATCTTGCTTGTCTGTTCCTAACTGGCCTTGTCTGCTCCTAACTGACCATTCCTGTGAACTGCTTGGGTTCCCAGAAACAGAATAAAATCTCAAATTTTTGTGCAAAACTTCCTTACTGCTGAATATGAAATTTAAATTACTTAGCAGCAATAAAGTACTTTATCTGAGATTATATTCAAAATAGGTAATTCTAAAGTGGGACAAGCAAGTGAATATGGTACTGATTGTTTATTCCTGAAGTGCCTCTTTGCAACTATACTATTTGTATCTGAATATCTGTATGTTTTACAGTGCTATTTCTTTACGATTGAATTTGGCCTATGCAAGCAAGAAGGACAACTGCGTGCTTATGGGGCAGGACTTCTGTCTTCTATTGGAGAATTAAAGGTATGTATCCTTAAAGCATAGCCAACTTTTAATCTTAACAAAATAATAGTTGGATATAAATACATTGACTTTCAAATAACAGTTATAATCTCAAGGTAAAAAGCTTGTATTTAAAATATGGTATTGACCTAAAAGCTTTGTTTGAAATATCAGCTGGCACTTGAAGCATGAAATGGACTTGTAAGGCCCAAAGTACCAAAGCAACTATAAACTACAAAACTGATTTCTGTTTGAATTTTCATTTCTTGTAAAAGGAGGCTCAAGGGTTCTAACAGGTAAGAGTGCCTTGGGCTCTAAAATCTTTGTTTGGATGAGAAGCACATATTTTTCACATCCATCAAAAGAAGTGTTAGAAATCAGATATGATTCTGTTCTAAGTAACCCAGTGTACTTGAGTGGATTCATTATAGATATGAAAAGAACAACATTCATTAAAGTCCTGATTCAGTAGATTACTCATATTAAAATTTAAGGAATGCATATAAAGTCATGTTGAACTTACCTGTGTGACAATACATAGAGCCCAATTCTTTTAAGCATGAAAGTGTTTAACCTTGTGTGGTGTGAGCAGTTGTAGTGGATCATTTATTGCCTCTTTTTATGCCTGGGAAATATAGGGAATAGGCAAAATGTATTTTGTCACCACTGTAGTATTCTGGGACATGATACATCTCTCTGTTAGCAAGATGGGAGGGAAGGGTAAAGAGAGGAAGGAGTACTATCTTCAGGGACCCAAATGAACACTTGGTGGCTTTGCAGGTAAACATTTGGATTTAGAAAGCATATATGGAACAGTACTGAAAACTATTTTGCAATATATATATTGTTTATTTGTTTATTTAAGCATCCTACCGCCCTCCTGGCCTGGCTTTCACTGAAGTACCTGTCAGTTTAATAGAAGTGTCTCAGTCCCTTTTTGCTGCTTGTTTTACCTGTAACTGAGAATATTTGTGGTGAAGCTCATTAGTAAAACTGTTATTCTTCCAGTAGTAAACAAATGTTGATGAAAATCACCATCTCCAGTATTTTTTCTTTGATTGCATTAGAGTTGCTCTAAGTTCTGTGCATTGTTCAGCCACAGAAGAATTCTGTATCTGTCTGGCAATACTTTAAGCTCACTGTGCAAGGATGGCTAAATGAAAAGAGATGAAGATGTCCCACTTGTTTTCCTTTGGCCCAGCAACATTCAGAGCTGAGCCCCAAACTCTGTAAAGATTCTGTAAAGAATAAGGCCTTTTATTTAAACTAAGAGTTAAGGTCGCTAGTGATGCCCCTGAAAATGCCTACCACATCATTTACAAAATCTACGGGCATAAAAAAGAGGAAATGAATAGTCAAGAATGTAATAAATCTTCTACCATCAATGTCATAAACAAATGCATTATTTTTGTCAAGTTTGCATATTTGGTACCCACATTTGTGATCCAAGGTCTGTGTTCTTTGCTCAGGAGTAAACTCAGAGTATAAATGGAAAGAATAGTCCTTTTGAAAAACAACACTAAAAGCTAAATTATCTGCACATTAATGGACTATATTGATCTGCTACAGTGTTATGGCCACATATATATAATAATAATTTTGCCATAAGTCAATAATATTATATTATATAATATATTTTTCTATTATACTGCATATCTATTTTGCGGATATGGTGCCAGAAGGGATTATTAGATCATCTGATTTGACCTCTTGTGTATCATAAGATACTAAATTTCACCAGCTGTTCCTCATCATTGTGCTCCAGAACCTTCCCCAGCTCCTCTGCCCTTTTCTGGACACCCTCCAGCACTGCAATGTCTTTCTTCTAGTGAGAGGCCCAAAACTGGACACAGGACTTGAGGTGTGGCCTCACCTGTGGTGAGAGATGATCCTTGCCCTGTTCCTGCTGGCCACACTATTCCCGATAAAGGCTGGCATGCCACTGGCCTTCTTGGCCACCTGGGCACACACTGGCTCACGTTCAGCTGCTGACCAGCACCCTCAGCTCCTTTTCCAGCAGGCGAATTTCCAGCCACTCTGCCCCCAGCCTGTAGCACTGCTTGGGGTTGATGGCACCCAAGTGCAGGACCTGGCACTTGGCCTTGTTGAACCTCAACAACTGTCCTCAGTCCACCGATCCATCCTGTCCAGATCCTTCTTTTTTTTTCTGGTGGAGAGCCTTCCTGCTCTCTACCAGAAAAATGCTCCTGCCCAGCTTGGTGTTCTCTGCAAATTTACTGAGGGTGCTCTTGAGACTCCATAGGCATTTTTTATTAATATGCTTTTTTGAGCAAGAAGAAAAGCCTTTCTCCAACTGCCGTCCCTATCAGCTCTCTTTTCAATGCAGCAGTTTGCACAGGAAATAAAATGGTGGCTAATTTTATGTATAATTTGTACAAATTTCTAGGGATACATGAGTCTATTTGCAGGGTAGAAATGGCAAGCAGTATTTGGGCTGTTTAGAGGAGTGAATGTCTTGTTCAGTCATCCCTGTAGTACAGTGTTTCTGTACTACACTGCTCCACTTCACAAATCTGGTCAACAGCTCGAGTAACAAAGAACTGTAAAAGCTAGAGAAATGTGGGCACCAGCCTGTCGATTTAGAATTCCCTTGAAATCTTTTTACCCACTAAGTATTTAGACCTAAAATTTCAGATAATGAAAAATGCATCTCCTGATGTGCATGCTGTGGAAGCATCAAGTTAGAAAAATTTAAAAGCACAACAAAATAAGGAGAAATAGAAGATTAAAAATGAAGCCTGGGAGGAAACGAATAATACAGTAAGTAGTTATAAAATGTTCTGCCTAATATAGTCAGGTTAACTCTAGCTAACACTATTACACAGTATGTATTTGGGGCTTAGAGATAAGGCGGAAATAATGTACATTTCAATTATTAAAACTATTTCTAAAAGGCAGTTCAAATGTCTTCAGAAACTTTAATCCATTTACTTTGTGTGAGGCTCTCTTGAACTCTTTCATTAAAGGAGACTCCTATCAACTTCAGTTGGCTGTAGAACAAGTCATATATCCCTGTTGTATGCTTCTATATTGAACAGAGAGGTAGACTTAAAATCTCTGTCTATAAATTTTAAAGTCAAATACCATATACAATTGTATTATTTTGTTTTAATGATAATTTATTTTAAGAAATTCCAGCATTAGGCTTTATAACCAAAAAGATTCAAATGCAAATTCTGTTTTCTGAAGAGGATGGAGAAAACAACTCCTGGATCCCAGATGTTCATTTTAAGACTCTTTAAATAGAGAGTTTTTTCTGTCTTTTCCTAGACAATATATAAAATAATACTGTTGAACAAAGTTTTCTGGTAATATCAGGACACTGTCAGATTCGCAGCTTATTTTGCAGATAAGCAAGAAAATATTTAAGAGCAGGTTTCACAAGACTCTATGTACTACCCCTGGGAAAACAAGGTGATAAAATCAGTACTGGCACACACACACAACTTCTCACCTGTGTTCTTGTTTGTCCCTCCTGTACATCTCAGACAGTGCAGTATTTATAACTCATCTCAAGTTTTCCCCTTGCTAGCTGAAGGTTTTACTTTTTGGGTTTTGTTTATTTTTTTTCTCAAAACTGAAAAGCTCTGAGCTGTATTATTGCACTTCATTTTGATGCTCAAAGGAGAAATTACAAGACCAAACTCTTTTTTTGTGTGTCAGTGGTAGTGGTCACTTAGGAAATGATTCACAGTTGTGCAGTGTGAATGCCTATTGCCATCTGACATGCTCTAGTATTTCTGACCATCTGCCACTGCAGAAACATGTAGAAGTCTCCTTTAGAACCTATGCTGTATCTTTCATTCTCTTTACAATGCATCAGACAGCCCAGGCCTTAGAGACCTGTGGTTAGGTATCTCAATCGCTCTTTTAACCTTTCATCAGGCAGGAATGGAGGTGTTTCTTTATTGTTCTGCTTATTTTCAGTATGGACGTTGTCTAATTCTTAAGCTGTCTGATACTGATGATTTTCCTGAGAATCAGTGATGATTAATTTTGAAGTTTCACTCCAAATTCTTATTTCTTGAATTGGACTCACCAATACTTTTATTAGCATTACCAGTACTGTCTGTATGAATGGGCCATTAGAGGCAGTTATTGCAGATCCACAAGATGGTGAGATGCTCTATTTTACCAAAAGCTATTTTCCATATGAGTGTTAGCCCTAACATCTCAATGGAGGGGGATAACAAAAGAGGTTTCTGATGGAGAAATCCATATTGGGTACTTATTCATTTCAGTTCACTAAAGTCCAACCAAACCGTAAGTGAATAACATGTATTTGAAAAAATACAGGCTTGATGTTGAAAGCTTTTGGACTCACCAGACCTCTTTTTTTTTTTTTTTTTTTTTGAGATTATATACTTCATAACGTTCAGAGTGCCAAGGACCAGCATTTTAGAGCACTCTAATGTTTCTGATAAATGCTCTGGTCAGCTTTGAGTCAGTGTCTTGACCATTCTAGCTCACACTAGACAGTTTATGGTCTCTCTGAAGGTTTGTCTGCAGGCTCAGTTCAGTTGCTGAACTCTGGCACTGCTGGTGTTAGTGTATCATCTCAAAGAGATTTCCAGGCTGTGGAATTTGAAAACACCATCCAGACTTGGAATGATGGAAACACTGCTTTGGTAGCCTTGACAATTCCTACTTGATCTAAGAGGCAGAAGAACATGTCCTGCAAGGGAGATGGTATCTCAGGCATGAATTCATCAGAATTTACACCCTTTGCTCCCAAAGTGCAATCCTAGAATAGCTGATCAATGATTTTGAAGGCATGTCTAAATACTTTACCAGGCTTCCAGGTTGCACGTGTCTGCTGTCTTCATGTTCCATTCTCTGCACAGTTGCTTTGTGAACTCTTCATGTATAGCTCACCTGGGATCCAGAAAGTATGAGTCATTTCATATGCATAATCCAAGGAGAATAACTAGAAAGGCTTTCTCAGAGGACATCCCCTATGATAGAGTCAGCCTTTTCTTCTCTTTAAACTCTCTCCTTTTATAAAGTTAGGGCTCAATGATTAGAGCAGTTATTTACACTATAGGAGCCACTACAGTCAAGAATTCCTTCTTGTCTGATAACTTCAGAGGACTTCAAGTCCCCCAAGGACTGGGCCTGGCCCATCAAAGGCCATTAATAAGTAGAGAAGTTAACACTGTCCCCCTTTCTGTTGAACCTTTCACGGTACAGGAAAGAATCAGTGAGCCAGAAGTAGTAAATTCCTACAAAGTCATGGCCTGTATCATAATCTTGGTTCCCTGCAAGGAATCAAGTTCACTCAGTCCACTCAGAATTTTGAAACTTTGTGCTTTAGACATTTGAAGCATCAAATCTCACCTGGAAGTACAAAGGCACCTTAAGAGGGGATTTTTATCTATAGTTACCCTCCCAGGGAATCTACTATCATTAATAGTGAAAAAAGTCAAATTCATTTTGATAGAAGGAGGTAAATGCTTTAATTTATAGGCATTCAACAATTTAGGCTCTGCAAAGAGAAAGTGAGAACAGGGATATAGACAGGGACCTAATAAGGTGAGCCTGTTCCTGCAGTCAGAAGACGATGATGATTGAGAGACCATTTTTACATTTGTTTTCAAACCTGTTTAACTTGAAACAGCTGGCTAGAAACAGCAAACCTTGTGAGAAGAAAAAGATACATGTACTAAGGAAAGTTAATTCCCTGACATTTTAAGATTCCTTGCATTAATTTTTCATGTATTTATTTTTGGAGAGAGAGGAGGTGGGAAGAAGAGGCTCTTGTTCCAGTTTTCTGTCCTGTTATTTGTAGACTGCAGGTTGAGAGCTAGTGTGATATTTTCAGAGAGTTTCACAGGGATTTAGGAATGACCATAAGCAAGAGCAAGGACAAAAGTTTGGTGAATACCTTAGGGTTAATAGTTTACTCCACTATAAAGAATGTCCATGAAGATAGAAAGTAAAGAAATCAGAGGCACCTTCAAACCTCAGGGATCTGCTTCCTTCCTCTCATTTCTTTGTGCTTTTTATGCACATCTTCATTCTATATAGATATCAGGGGACTAAGGAAGGTTGAAAGGTGACCTAAATATTCTCTTCTTCTTTACCTTGTACTTCTGTAACAGAGCACTGAGAATTAAAATATGTGTGCTGTAGAAGTTAAGGTAGATCCAAAAGCCAACACAAGTATTCAAGTTGGAAGGAGAGCTAGAAAAAATGTCTGGGAAAATGTCTTAGTACCTGATTTTCAGTTCTGAAACCTCATTTCTAGAGGCTTGTACAAGTCATATAAAGAGAAAGGCTAATCAGAAATCTCTACTCTGGGTAGAAACATTCACCATATCTGCCCAATGTATCTTCTGTATTTATCTATGTCTGTTTGTTTCATTATTTTTCTTTGCAGTACTATATGAAGCATTATTGCTCAGGTTGTGTGGCAGAAGAGTAACACATTTCATCGTTACACAATACATTGGCATTATTTAATGGGTTTTCAGATTTGTAGTTTTACTTTCACTGTCAGTAAAATAGTATATGATTTTGGCCTGAAAATGTAAAGCACAGATTATGTGAACGGTTTAGTCAGACCCAATTTACCCACCAAGACAAGGATGAATTCTGCTAGTTAAATGAGATTTTGGGGACATACATATTTGTAATTGTATAGATAATTTTTCAAGAATGGTTATTTTATGACTTACCTTTTTCCATCTCAACATTTTGGTCTGTATGTGTTCATGGCAGGTGCAATGAACCTGATCTCCTCTTTATTATTTTATTATTATGGGGAAAAAAGCCATAGTAAGAGCTTTTTAAGTAACAAATTCTGTTCACTGTTCAAACTGAAAAAACACTGTAAAACAAGATGGGCTACCAATTAGTGGGAAACATACAGCACAGAGATATAAAAGCTGTATATATGAACAGCTGGTGTAGATACACAGCAGTAGCAAAATCCAGTTTAACAGATCCTGTGGTGTATTTTGCAGCATGCTCTCTCTGACAAGGCCAACGTGAAAACATTCGATCCAAAGACAACCTGTTTGCAAGAATGCCTTATCACAACTTTCCAGGAAGCTTACTTTGTTTCAGAGAGTTTTGAAGAGGCCAAAGAAAAGATGAGGTAAATTATTTTCCCTCAAATTTTCAAAAATCTAATTTTCTCTTCTTTAGCAGGTGGGGGAAAAAAAAGAAGGAAGTTAATTTTCTTTTTTTTCTTTCAGAGAGTTTGCCAAATCAATCAATCGTCCCTTCTCTGTGTATTTCAATCCATATACACAAAGCATTGAGATTCTGAAGGATACCAGGAGTATAGAAAATGTTGTCCAGGACCTCCGCAGCGATCTAAACACTGTATGTGATGCTTTAAGTAAAATGAACAGATATTTAGGGATTTGATATGTTTGGCACTGTGATTTGCTGTCAGTTGCTCTTTCTGTAGCCAGTTACATCCCATGAGATGGCTAATTTCTCAAACCCATCGGTTTTCCCTTTAAGGCTTGGCCTGTGGCTTGCATCATTGTGTAGCTCTGTCTAATTGTAATGTGCAGAGACACCAAGGCAATGCTAATTTGTAAATGCAACATGGAATGTGGCAGAATATAATCATCAATTCCTTAACACAATGTCATGTACAAGTATACCATTAAAAACTTTCCTGGCAATGGTTTGGTTTCCATAAGATGATTCACTTCAATGTTTAAGAAATGGTGTTGCTGACCTCATTAGATCTTCATAATCCCTTGCCTTCCATAAGAATCCAAAAAAACCTGTTTGCATCATTTTCATTTTCTTTGTAATAAATCTGTATCTCTTTCTATAGAGGTAAAGACACTGTTTTGTCCATATATCTGTAACAGAACTTAGTGTCTCTTGTGACTGAACAACACAATTTATATACCAGTAGGCATCAGAGATCAGGAAGGACATGTATTGGTGCTGAAAGGTCTGTGAAGATTATACATTATGAGAAGTCACAACTAACAGAAGTTCAGTGTGGCTGAGCAATTGCAACACAGTAAAAAAAAAGAAACCTCTGACAGTTCATGTAGAAAAGTAGTTGTAGTTCACACACGTTACCTGCGACAGTCCTGAGGGTGCTTCCTCTGAGAGTGCTATCTGGAAATAAGAGAGGAAGCACTTGTTTTAGTTTCACTGTTACATGTGAATCCTAAGTTCTTCTACATCCTTGTATGTCTTCTGCATTCCCTTGTGTCCTGAACTTGCTCCTCTTGTATTTCATGCGTAGTTTGCCTTTCCTCATTATTCCACATTCAACCTTGACTGGGTCTACACTGTGTTAGTATCAGAACACATAAAAGCGTGAATATGGAAGTTGTTATTTAATTATAGCTGAGATGATTTTCAGTTACTAGAATATTTGTGGAGTGATTAAATCATAGAAACACCCAAGCTGCCTTGCTTGTATCAGATGGATGCAGGTAATGCCTGAGTTAATAAACTCTAAGCTAGCAAGCTCTGACAGAAGTACAAGCTCCATCTGGGGAGCACAGTGCAGGAATGTTTGAGCCGGCTCTTATCTGGAAGCAATAATTATGCATGTCTTTCCTTTATCTGGGTTATTCTATTCTCCTATTAGCCAAGATAATGGAGAGTTGACTATATGGCGTGGACCCTTCTTAATGGAAACCACATGGCTTATGCTGATCATGTCAATAAGGGTGAAAGTGTCACGGCTTGTCTACATATATGGAAAATAGGTATCTATTGAAGCTGCTCTCCCAGCTGAAAGAGTCGTGCAGAGACTCTTAAGTATTGCTAGCAATTTCAGCATAAAAAAGCCACCACTTGACAGTACCAGCACATCCTTAAATAAGAGCCAATCTATAAGGATAATTTTCACAGGGAAATCTGCCACCTCCTCAAAGATAACTATGAGATAACAGAAAAGACTTTTTTTCTGTGGATAGTCCCTGCTGCATTCTAATGGTGCTGTTCATAGGGTGTGGAAAAATCTAGTCTTAGATTTAACTATGACTGTTGTTGGTACAAATGAAGAGCTCTTGAGTTATCCCATGGGGATCAGCATGCCGGAGGAGTTTTTAAACTCCCAACATTAGTGCTGACTGTTAGATAGCACTTATCACAGAGGAATCACTGACAACCTTAGCAGGAAACTCTTCCCTTGTAGCCCTTTCTGGAGAAAATGGACTGTACTGAGGTTTGCTTGAACCAGTCTGAAAAAATCATTGTGCAGGAAAAAGTAGCTCTTACTTGGCAAGAACTGACAAGGTATTCTTTCTTGCTTAAATAAAATAAAGCCACAATAAGCAACAAAGATTCAAAGCTTACAAAGTTAACAAGGCTTTCCCTTGAATCAGAATTATGCAAGAAAACTTTAAATACTTGTAATATCTGGATTTATACTTGACTTTCCTGAATAGCTTAAAATAAGAGTTACATAGCATTAAAACAATAGAATGATATCCTTGTTTTGTTTTGTGCTGTTAGCAAGTAAATCTTATTATGGATTAGGGAGAAACCCTTGAAATCCAATAGTTATTCTAGGACTAATGATGGCAAGGAAACTGTCTGCAGTGAAGATATAATGTCAGTGACACAGAACATTGTCAAAGAATAATGGGCTTCCATTGGTAGATATATGCGCAATCCAATGATTTTATTTCTATTATACAACATGATTAAAAATAAATTAACTGTAATGGGCTAAGGAATAATAGTGATTTAGAGAGACAATTACTTGTTGTTCTTACATAGCAAAGCTGCTGTCTTACAGGCTGCAGAGCAAACTGGCTTTGGGCTTCAACCATTCAGGAGCCAGGACCGGGAAGGAATGCTTTAAAAAGTGCACTGTTGCACTTTTATGAATCGCAGAGTTCTGGTTTAGCTGAAATTCTTCTCTGTGGTTTTTATTAGCAAATTAAGATCAGCCATGCAGCAATCTCTTTGGATGACAAGCTCATTTAGACATAATGATGGAATTATTGACAGTTATCAAATTACACTAACGTTTCATTTGGAATGGGCCATATTTATATAAGGTACTTGTTAACTTTAGTGAGCTGGACTCTGGAAATCGGACTTCTGGCTTAGTCTCATTTGTTTCCTGTGTAATTCTGAACTGATGCTTTATGGGTCTGAGATATATGCACTTGCTTTGCCTGCACAGAGTAAATGGGCCCGACCTTAATGAATGTAATGCATTGCAGTGTTTACTACCATGCAAAGCCTAAAATGAAAAACAGCATTCTGAGACATGGCAGCAAATACAAATACCAAGTTTCATTTGCAAACCAAGACATGGTTCATGCATTTCATTTAATTTGCTCGGTAGAGGGGGTGGAATGAGGAAGGTGTTAACGTAATATATTGCTCCTCTCCACTCTTCAAGACCTGTTGGGAATCCTGTTTTAAGTTTGGCCCCTAAAATGCACTTTTATGGAATAAGGTGTCTTTTCCTTTCTTCTTGTTAGGATATTCTAATGTAGTGGAGAAAATTCCAGAAATTTACTGTACTGTAATATATATTTACGGATGCGCTGTAATGGGTTACTGAAAAAAGTTTCACGTCTTTGAAAGGACAGCCTGGCTCAGAGAGCTAAAGCTGCTGAAGGCTTTCACCTACAGGCTGCTGGTACAAAGCCAATCCAGTCAGCAGTTACTGAAAGCTATCACCAGCCAGCAGCAGCCTGGAATGGTGATAGAGCCATGGGTGTGATGGGTGTGATGAACTGGGAGGCTGTGATTGCATAGTTTGGAGTAGAGGAGACTAAAGGGAGACATGATAACCTTTTCCAAACACATAGAGATAGCTGCAATATGGAAGGGACTAGCTGTTCTCCAGATTCAGTAACTAATGGGCTTACATTGCAGGAAAGGATCATTAAGTTGTGTAACCGTGAAACATGGGGGACAGATTGCCTGGGGAGACTGGAGAGGCTCCATAATTTTTCAAGGGAACAGTTTAGGCTGCTGTCTCTCACTCTCAGGAGAGACACTGGCACAGTTAATCCTATCTTGAGACCAGAGGAACGTCCATACAATGTCTTGAAGTCCCTTGGAGGAACAGCCTGGAAAAGGCTTCAGACAGTTCATAAGAGCAGTAGTGGTCAACAGCCACCACTGTGGAGCATTTATATGTCACCTGCCCTTCTGCCTTCTCCTTCAGTCTTTGACCAACCCTAAAGAGTGCTTCTTCATCTTTCTGTCTTTACTTAGGGAATGAACAGGATCCATGGTCAGAGCGTAGCCCTACATGCTGACTGTGATGCTCTGTTTCAAGTTCATCAGTGACTTGGGAGAGCTCTGTGTGTCTCTCCTGCTGGTTACAGCTGCCCAGAGGCAGGAGACCAAGAATGCGCAATCAGCATTTGTAGTTTTTACAAATAAGGTTTAAAGATGCTCAACTTCATAAATAAAACAAAAATTCGTATTTCATTCTGTCCGTGCCTGCTTTTGAGTTATCAGGAAGAATGTGCTCCCTTGAACATTCTAGAGAACTTGAAGCTCTTCCAAGCTGCTGAACTTGAGTGCTCCAGCCAGACATCAGCCATGTGTTTTGGTGAAATCTGGGCACAGAGTAGCCTGTTCTCCCTAACTCCCCTGATATCCAAAGAAAAGAAACCCACTGGTGTAGTCCAGAAGGAAATTTTGGTTTAGTCTCCCATTGTAGCTTCCCAGAGAACTTGGGGACTGAACCTGCTGTCCAGCCTGGTGTCACATTAAGGACTAGGTGAGGATTAGTGCAATGCTCTTCCACCAGGGAATCAGCTTTCCCAGCCTGGAAACTTTTCTTCTTGGTTTATCAGAACAGTCCATGACTTTTTTGAAAATGACAGCTTCCCTTCTATCTCAGTAGGGCCCATGATGATATTTCCAAATAATTTGTGAAGGGAGTAATTCTGCTGTATTTGTATAATGGCTATGCTCTGTGGTATCAGTCACTCCAGCTCTGGAGGTGTTTCACAGACAAATTCTTGCCTTCTCAGTGAAGAGTTGGACAACAATGACCAATTCCTCTTCTGGGCTTCAAAGTATGGTTGTACTAGAAATTATAGCTTACTAAAATATATATATAATGAAATAAGTTATTGGAGCTAAGTACTTCTAGTTGCCATACCAAAGGCTATAGAGACGTCCTTGGCACTCTCATTTGTAATTTCCTGTAACTTAACTGAGCTTGAAGGCTAAATGATGTTCTCCTCAATTGAAATGCTCCATGAAACCTCTGTTGTTAAATTTTGTATGTAGTCCTTGAGAAAAGGTAAGTAGACACAAAATAATCAGAATTTAGTAATGTCTATTCAAAACAACTACATTTAGTTTAAAAGGGCCCTCCAATACCTTAGAGTAAGAATTCATATTTCTTTGCCTACAGCTGAGATGTTAAGGTAAGACTGAAAGTAAGTGCTGGTATCTTCTTGGAATTTGACCCAGAGGGGACTATTCAGGTGAAGTAAGTGTGAAATGGGTTATATAGTTCCATACTTTAAGATGCAAATTGGTCATGGATATTCTGGTGGACATTATTTTGATGTAGTCAGAAATCTCAAATGTCCAGAAAAAATAATGAAGTAGAAGCTGCTGTTGCTGCGCTTCATCTCTGGAAGTAAAGAGTTGAGTTTGTGAAGCAGCAGGAGGTAGATTTCAGTCCATGTTAAACTGGCACATGACCTGAAACACAACCCAAATATGCCTACACCACTGGCTTCTGTGTGAGCTCCAGTGTGAATACCATCCTGATAACAGAGCAGCAATAAAGCACTCTAGAGCCAAACAGTCCTGTTTTCCCACAGCAGAAAATGTGGGTGGTTTGAGACCAGCATGACACAAAATCACTTTTATTTCCTATAAAACCTGTTGGAATATGGTACTATTTTATTTTTTGATTGGGCTTATAAAGAGACATGTTAATTATGGAATGGTTGAAATTCTTATAATTTTCTGCCTTGAGCTTTTCTAGTTGCCATCAAAATCCCTACCCAGTCTTGCTACTTTAAATGAAAGTAATGCTGAATGTGTGACGCTGCCATTTCCCAGGGCTTTACAATTGGTGGGTAACCTAGTGCTACCCTCCCTCATCACCCTCCCTGCAGTGACTTTCAAACATCAGAGATGTGAATAAGGTCAGTTAATGGTAAGTGAGTTTAAGGTTATATACACAGTGGATTTGCCACTCTAGCAAAATTTCTTAGGAGGATCAATTTGGTTGAGTTCACTTTTAATTATTACCCCTGCTAGAACACTTGCAGGTGGAGTTATGAAAAAGCAAGTGTCTCTCATCAGATGGGAACCAGGGAGACAAAAATCTCAACTGCTGCAAAGCCAGCACATGTTCCAAGAGATGTTTTAGTGCCAGTGCCAGTCAGTTCAATTGGAAGTATCTCAAAATAGATTTCATAGTTGCTGGACTGAGAGGCTACATTTTACCTGCAAGTCTCAATCCAGCCACTTTTTTCTGAGATAGATCCATGTCTGCTGGAATAGGAGCTAGAGCTGTAAGTCAAGCATGCAAAGCCATATTTCATTTGCAGACATTTTTAAAAAGAAAATGTTGTCTCCAGAATAAAAATGCGGTGTTCAGAAGGTTAAGAGCCAACATGGTCTGCTCTTTTCTGAGATCTCCTTCACTGGTCCCTCCCAGTGCTGGTCAGCATGGTTCATACATCCAAGGGAAAACTTGGACTGCTAATTGATGGGGCAGAAGTTATGAAGCTGCCTGAGGTCCAGAGAAAAGTTCCCATTCTGAGCTGGTCCTGTGGCCTCAGAAAGCCCCTGTTTGTGTTCTGTGACTTCTTTGTACGGACTAACTCTTGGGAAATGCCAAGAATTTTATTCAATAGATCTCTTTTTCAAATCTTCTCATACCTGGCTGATGCTTAAAAAAAAAAAACAAAAGCAAAATAGAGGCTCACCAGCACCATTCATCTATGCCTCCCTCCCACTGCAGTCCTCAGGCAGAAGCTCTGTAGGGCATTATCCTTGTCTGTCCATTCTTGTCTGTAGCCCTTCTCTTCTCTGAGGCCAGTAGCAGCACACAGTGCATCTGAAGGGCTGGTGAGCTGTCCCCGTTGTGCCCACCCAGGGTGTTTTCCCAGTGGGACATTGCTGTGTGGGGGTGGGTGGCCTCGTGCAGGTCCGCAGGGGAGTACAGTGAGTACAGTGTGGTACTGCACAGCTCTGTCTGGGACAGCAAGCCCAGCCTCACTGCTGGAGTGAAGTCCTCCAGGACACTCAGGGTGCTCAGTGGTGCCAATACAATCTTCCTTGCCCCATTTCAGAGGCAGAATTGTTTTAAATCAGCAATTGTTTAGGAAGGCTAATACTTTGGACTGTTAAAAAGGTCAGTGGCACACGCAGACTTATAAGGAAAGGGCATGGGCAACTGTGTGATTCTTATGGGCAAGTGTTGGTTTTCTCATCACAATGTCAGCACAAAATCTGGCATACAGATGATGTGGGATTTGTGTGGATTCAGTTTTCTTACACCATCTCTCAAAAAGCTCATGAGAAACAAAAGACAGTCTGCTTGCAGCTGGATAGGTATAGGAGCCTCTATTTAATTCTCTGGTTTCTTGCTATTACGTTTTTACCAGCGGGGAGGAAGAGCACTGTAGTCACGAATGCTGTGTAAAAGCTGGTGCATTTTCACTGAGCGATAGCTTGGTCTGTCAAAGTTAGGAATGAAAACATGGTTAGAGGCAGCGAATTAAACCTCAAATGTAATGCCTCTGATTTGCAGAAGGGAAAGGGGAAGTGCTAAGTGAATATAGGAAATTGCAGCATTATGCGTTGTGAGAGCAATTCTTTCCATCCTTGTAGCTAATGGACTGAACAGAAAGTGAACAATTTATTTCATACAATGATTCACCAACACTTTGACAGGATTTCCAATTCTGAGCTCAGTTTCATGTTCAGCTCCCTGTTTACTAGTGAAATAGTACAATTATCTGCCTACCTCTTACATTTTATAAGCAGGCAAGGTTGCGGTACCTGAAAAGAATAAAAATAACTGTATAAATCCTGAATGTTTAAGGCTGGAGGGAAGGGAAATGAAGCAAGTGTTATCTTTCCTGCGGTCTATTGGAACATTCCTCTAAAAATAAAGTTAAATTCCCAGGGAAAATAGGTCCAAAAGAAAAATGCCAATGGAGCTCGGTTTTCAATTTCTATTTAATGTTTCCTCCATCCAGGTTTGTGAAAGGAAATCACAAAACATTTCTCGTTTGAGTCCACTTGTCAAATTGTCAATAGTAAAGTAGCCAGAACTGTTACAGCTGAATTGGTCACATAAAACTCTGGTGAAAAAGGGATGCTTCTCCCAGAGGCATTTAGTAAATGTGCTAAGCTGCTTTACAAGACAGAATGACATTTTTCTGCCTTTAACCCGAGTTTTATTGAGAATAGAAATCACTTGGACTATGAGGAGTTTCAGTTTTTAATCTGGAAATGTTAGTGAGCTAGCTCCAGCTGCACATATCTCTTGCTTGTGGGATCAGTATGTTTGAATGGAACAGCCTCCCAGAAAAGTAAAATTAGTTACTTGTTAAGTTTGATTATTTCTGATATATCAGTATTTATCAAGGCTATTTGGTTGGAGATTCTGGACAAATATATTTTGGGAGTCCCAAAGTACAAATTCAGTAGAACTGAAATCTAGTGAGCATCAATGGGTTGGTGAAAGAAGATAATGGCTATAAAAATGGATATGAAAGGTATTGCTAAGGATTATAAGATGAATATTTGAGGCTTTAGGAGTCTTATTTCAAATTGCATAGGTAAAATGGAAAAAAAATTAGAAGTCAGTAGCAGCAATTACCTCTTTCCACCCCTTCTGCCAGATGGTGACGAGATGGTCACTACATGGAAGAACCTGAGTCTACTGCTTTTGCTAAGCATAAAATATGAATATAAAGTTGATGCTAAAAGTGATGCTACTCTTGAGAGCCACTTAAATTGGTGGCAGCAGCAGCAGTCAATGTGGATGCTGAAGTCTGGGATCTGGTTTCAGAGGTAGGGTGGGCAGCAGTGGGCACCTGCCTTTGTTGGGAATGGCATCCACCAGTGGCTTCAGAGCCCCTAAAGAGTAGGAATTTCATAGTGCCATTTTGCACATGGTTTGTAGAGACTCGGGAGGGAATTCTGCATAGCTGGGAGAAATTATCTGCTTTTTGTATATAGCAGAAAAGGGATAGACAGTCATAAATTATCTTTGGTAGGGGAGAGGAATTTATGACTATCAGTAGCAAAGAGTTACCTAATCCTAGCCTATTAAGGAAAAAAAAATTGTTATTTAAAAATCCTTATAAATCCCTAAAAATTACTGGCAAGTTGTAAACTATGAGTACCTCTGTCCATGCACAAGAGGAATATCCTCAATTCCAGGGCCCCCTCAATGACCCTGGGGGAGAGGGGAGAGAGGTGCTGGGTTAAATGTCTGATGAGTCTCTGGGTAAGTTTGCTGCTGCCCTTTCTGGAAGCAGTGCTCTGGGCCTGTGTTTGCTGGGCAAGCCAGCAGTGCTGGCTTTGTGGATGAGATTTGCACTGGTACAATTATCTGCTCCCTGTAAAGCAGAGAAATGCAGCATTCTCTTTAAAGTATAGGAGCAAATATGGGGCAACAAGGACAAATTAGTCTTATGAGGTGTTTACTACAGGGTGAAAAGGAATGTAACCTGTGAGTGCTTTTCTCTGTAAAGTTAGTTCTGGATACAGTTCCTGTAAATGTAACACTACTTTGTGCCTCCATTCAGTTGCTTGGCTCTCACTCTGTATCTTTCTGACTTTATCACATTCCAGGCAAACCTTGGCAGTTGTCTGAATTTAAATGAAATCAGGCATTTTGTTAGCTCTGAAATAATTCACATATCTGGAGGAGCAGGAGAAATCTGCCTGAAGAGTTGCCATGCTGTGGTAGTCCTTGGCAGTAACTCTTTGAGCTAAGTAGCATATATCATGGTGGCTCTGGAGCTGTCTGAGCAGAATTTGCACAAAACCATTGCTGTGACTAAGGACCTACAGCAGATTTCTCTGGATTCCATTAAATTCCTAAGTTTGTGCTTTCTATTGGGCATGCCATAAAGGATAGAAATCGCAAACTGGGAAAAAAATATTTCCCCTCTCTTGGTAAGCAACTGGCGCAAGCAGAAGAATTCCCTTTTCAGCATCAGCAAGTTCAAGAGAGTGATTGCTCCACTTCCAGCCTCCCTGGCACTCTCACCTCAGAAGCTGGTGTAGACAGCATTTGTTTCCTGTGATTCTCTCTAGCAACCTTATTTTCAGTTGCCTGGAGCGTGGTGAAAGGTGACTTGCGTTTCCTTTTCAGAAGATGGCTTCATCTTTGGTACTGCAGAAAGGCCCTTTCTCTTTTACAGATTCCTGAAAATGTTTGATAAGCTATCAGTACATCTTCTTTCACACGCTTGCCTAAGTGTTTCATTGTTGGACATTTCACAGTTCTGGGACATGTAAAACCCTAAACAAAAACTAATCTATTCTGGTCTTTTTAGAAGATTAAAGCAAACAAGCATGCTGATATTTCACTTCCCTTTTCCCCTTCTGTGTTTAAATTGCCATTTGCCCTAATTAATCTTGTGTGTAGCTCCTTAACTAGGCAATGCATTTTTTTAGTGTGTGTACTTATGTACATATAAAATAAAAAGAGGCCAGACTATTATCTGAGCAGATTTTTCTATGGTCTCCTATGTCTTAATTGCTGTGCAGGGTTCTGAGAAGCTGCACGCGTGGTTCTCATGCAGAAAACAGAGCAAACATAATGTAACTAACCCATATTGACTACCAGATGCCTCAAAGTGTTCAGGACTTGTAGTAAACTGCTGTTTTCTTTGGTCTGTCTCCACTCTGCCTTCTGATGCTTTTCCCTTTGATGCCCTGTGACCTCACTGCAAATGTGATGCCTTCTGCTCAGTGCTCTTGGACAGATGGACAGTGGTGCCAACAAGGAATCTCAAGAGCCAGCCCACTAGACTCTCTCTTGTCATTCCTCAGAAGGATGGTAGCTGATTAGCTAAAGATAATGGTTTCTGACAAGTGGTTAAGTAGACTTAAAGAAATACTCTCTCTGTGAAACCAGTCTTCAGACAGATATTTAAAACTTCATTTCTGTGTCAGATGCAAGTGTTAGTAACCATACTTTGCCAGCTGATCACATGTCATAATTACAATTACTATCCTAGCCCAGAGAAAAGGCTCAGTTTATTTGTCCAAATATTGATTAACTGGTGTATCCAAGATTACTTCACAGAGGAGGGATAACCATTAATACTGTTACAATTACAGCCCAGAAAATACAATGATGAGAGGCTAGATTGGAACTTCAACTGATAAGGAGAGATGCATCATTTATATAATCCTGAATATCTTAGAACTGCTATGTTAAAGGAGGTAATTAACCTGAGGGAAGCACTGATGACAGGGAGTGGTTCATGTCCTTGGGTTGTGTGCAGGGAACTCTCTCCATGGGGATCGTCTGAGGACAATATTTACCTGAGTAACATCTCAGGGCTGATAAATATGTGGAGGTGTGAGTAGGCTGTATTTTGTTGCTGTGAAACCATCAGATACAGCCATACCTGCACAAAGGGTGGGTCGCCTTTTAGTTCCTGCTCCCTGTCTGGTCTGCTCGGGCAGGAGGGGGAAGGAGAGGCCATAGCACAAGGTGGCACCAGGACATCCTTCTTCCCTCCTCCTTCTCATGTGGACGCAAGAAAACTTAAATTTTTTTTGCAACTAAGTTTTGTGTGGAGCAATAAAATTTTGCAGAAGAAAACAGCAAGTTAGAGCTCATTAAGTTTATAGGGCTGGTGCTGGTTTATCCTGAGAGTGAACTGCAGCTTTGAGTTAAGAGTCTAGCAGCCCCTGCAGCTCAGCAAGGAAATCCTGTGAAGATTCTCCCACTGTGGACAAAGATAAGAAGAATTTTCTTAGTGCTTTGTGTGTCAAAACCCAAGGTCCAAAGGCCAGGTCACTTTGTCCTGCTCTGAGCATGTTCAAATCTCTTGGATTAGCGGAGCTTCCAGAAAGCCACATAGGGAACCTCATTCTCCTGAACTTCTGGAGGTGGTGAAGCAGGATATACAGCAAGGATATGGCTTTATTGATGAAAAAATTATTATCTGAAGCCAGAAAGTTTATATTCTCGATCTCTTTGACCCCATTATCTAGACTTCAGCTAATTTCAAAGGTCTGTTCCGAAGTCAGTCAGTTCCAAAACACAGCCAGTCACTCTGCTGTTCGTGGATCACACGGCAGGAGTGTGACTGCTCCTACTGAATAGCAATTGCCCGTGGGCAGTGTGTGTGTGCTTATATTCCCTCATACAGCCCACACTTCCACACAGGGCTGTATTGGTTTATGTAAATTCATGCTAATCTCAATCTCTGTGCATGTGGGCATATTTCACCCATTTGATAAGGATCAAGGGACACACCCCTTGCTATATACTTTATATTCAAACAACCTGGGGTTAATTTGGTGCCAGGAGAACAGCTTTTACTTCTGCTTCTTAAGGCATTAAACTACCAACATTAACTTTCTGTGCTCAGCTCTTGGGGTCTACAAGGAAATGGTGTGAGCAAATTTGATAGCAGGTATATTGGCATGTGAATGTAAATTAGGTAGAGAGCTGTAGGCAAAATGAATATCAGGCAAAGATGTGTAGCGATTTACAAAGGAAAAAATTGAACCAAATTAAGCTCAAGCTATTTTTTTTTCTCATTGTGTTGATAGTTTGAGTGTTTGATCTGTATGCTGTGGGCAGATTGTTTGGAAATAGTGGGTGATGAGTTCTTTTGTTAACAAAAATGTGGAGGGCTCTTGTGTCCCACTCCTAAATGTAAAATCTCTTTGCTGGAACAAGTCTTACCATTAATTTGATTTATTTCTGTCAATGTTCTCTTTTTCCTTCCTTCCTTACTCTCTCTCAAATTCTACAAAAAAAACAGGCTTTCAATTTCACCAATTTGGGTGGATAATCTGGTGGTGTTCTTTTTATTTACAGACTAGGTACTGAGTAGAGAAATGTAGATAAGCAATAATCTACCCAATGCACAGATACTGTTTGCATGCCTCCTCTTTACCACTGCTACTCTTTACCACTTCACTACAAAAGCTTTGTTAGATTTTATGGGGTATTTGTAAAAGTCAAGAGATTCCAGAGAATTTTACCTTTCTATTCAAGCTAAGAGAAGATATCTCAAAGCTTGCAGCTCTTTTCAGCAAAATCATTGCAAGCAGGTCCTGCCCTTTCTTAAATTGGTAAGGCGACAGCTTGAGCTCATCTTCTGAGTGCCACTGTGACAGTCTGATCACCTGGGGAGAGTAGTGTCTTACAGACAGGCAGATCCCAAGCCATTTTGGTAATTATAGGTGAAAACTAACAGCTTGCCAGTGCAGACTCTTGAGTGCCCAAGGCATGTGCTTACAGTAGGAGCCTTCCCAGTACAACTGCTGCATTCAATGGTTCTGCAGCAGCTTGTCCAGAGGGCCCCTGGAGAGAGCATCTTGTAAATAGAATAATCAGGAGATAATAAGTGTAATGGACAGTAGTTTTGCAGGCTCCTGACCAGCTGGATTTGAGAGACCCCATGCTAGCTAATGCGGCTACATGATTGTCAGGTGCTGGCTGGGCAGCTAACCAGGCCTTTCAGTTGCAAAACAAAGTAAGGCTCCTTCTATTCAAAGATTGTTTATAATGTTTCTTGATTGCTTCTACCAATAACTTTTCATCTTCCAGCAGCCTAATCTTACCTGTTCATTGCTTTCATGAGGCAGTGAAGTTCCGATCTCATTATGGAACAGGGAAGAACATACTGTTAACCTCAATGTCACCAGCACTGACATCAGACTATAAATTTGTTCATGCAGGAGTTAAAGTGGCAGCCCATTGGTAGGAGAACAGCTGTTTCTTCAACAGGACTTTTCCTGAACTTAGATGCCAGTGTCAAAACAGAGGGTGTAAAAGTGTAGTTTAGGTAAAGTGTAGACACCTAAGTCAAAAAGTATGGAAAATACCATGTCCTTTCCTGTTTACACACTGAAGGTGTTTGAATTCCTTAAGAGTCCCAAGACTTGACTCTGGCATTTTCCAGTGCCTAAATCTCTGAAAAAACTCAAATGTGCCATGATTAGGACTAGGAAATTGCTTAGGTTCAAATGGTATTTCCAGTTAGGTATTCCCCTTAGCAAGTCTCCAGAAAGTCATGAACAACCTGACTGGAAGGAGGAGTACTAATTTCACAAAATTAGGAGTGTGTGATCCTTCCCTTTTAGAACTCTGGCAGGGAATGTCTCTATCCTCCTCCCAAATACAGCAGCCGTCTGGAAGTAGAATTGACCAAAGGCATAAGAGGTTTTCTGCCTAAAGGATGAGAGCCCAGCTCTGTTTATCTGGGATGGAGATCCCAGCCACCAATGCATAGTGCATTTCTGCCCTTAACTTGGGCTCTGTGCATTAAGAACTGGAAGGAGCAAGTCCTGGTGTTAAGACAGGGTTACTGGAGTTTTACTTCTCCTTTACCTTAACTATCTTAACTTACTTAACTTATCCTTTACCTTAACTTACCTTAACTGTTTAGAGTGAGTATTCCTCCCAGAGGTACAGTGAGAATTTGAATTAGCATGGACACTATCTTGCTCTGATTAAAAAAATAAAAAAATTCTGGATGTTGTTCCAACTGCAATGTGTTCATCAGCTACCTAACAAGTTAACAAGGCTGACATGACTGCATCACAGAGCAGCAAACCTAGGTTTCTGTTAAAACAGAAGCTCCTCTGTTGCTTCCACCCCCAGGACTCCACTTCCTGCAAACTTCCTGAATTTCTAACCTTTTTGTTTGCAAAGTTAATCTTCCCACAGTCTAACTAACATAATATTGTCTGTTTGAGTCTGGAGACAGCCTTATCAGAAAAGGATGAACCTTTCCAGACCGTTCATCTCAGTGAAGTGCTAACCTCTCACTCAACTGGTTTCAGTCAATGTCAGTGCCACTTGTATTGCTGAGTGTTTTATCTGAAGGTTTGGAGGGGCATGCAGGGTAGGAAAGCACAGAAAAGAAGAGCAATGCCATGGAAAGGAAGAAGGCATCAGCCATCCTCTGCATGTGGTTGATGGATTAAATCCCTCTGGTGACAGCAAAGCTGTTAAATGGGAGCTGGAGCTCTAACCAGCTCACCCACTGCTGCTCCCTGAGAGCAGCCCCTTACACCTATTCCCCTGCTGTTAAAGGTGGAAATCTTTCCCCAATACCAACTGAGATTGTCCTTCCTACAAACTGGGCTGGTTACCTCTTGTCCTTCTACCTTGTCCCACTCTTTCTGCTGCTGTAATTCGAGCTGTCACAGAGACCGGTGTGAGTGAGTATTTTGAATACCCTGAGTGCTGTTAACCAGAGATGTTGGTGTTGGTAGTGACACCCCAGCAGCTCCCTGGAGGCTCAAGTCTTCTGTCTTCCCTATATCCAAAGAGCAGTCTGTGTTCACCTGTGTCTCCATCACAGTGGCTCTTCCCTGCCCAAGTTCTTCTACAGAAAACCTCCCCTTCCCTTCTCTTTTCTGGGTTTTCCCTCACCTTTTCCCTGACAGTTTTCAGTACACTGCAGTTAGACACCCTTCTCTATGTCACTTGAATGGGACTCTTTGCTTTTAATTTCCATTTTTTTCTAAGCTGTTCTCTTGGTCTATACCAAGAATTATAAAAGTGGCCACTTATAGGGGCTAAGACTCCTGGAACATCTCTTCTCTAATGCTTAAGGTGTGAATATTGTAACTTTGTGTGCTCTGGCTTTGGTACCTTTGTTCTGGGTGCATGACAGAGAAAAATTCAAGGCTGTGCTGCAAAATGCTTGTCTTTCTTCTTTTAAAGCTAACAACCAAACCCCATGATTTTTTTTTTTCTCCTCTGTGCTGTAGCTTTTTCACACCTATCCATCAAAGAACTTCAGAGGCACTAAAAGGAGTCCCTGCTTCTTTGGAGAAGAGATGGTTAAAAAGGCACAGGACTGTGAGGGGGAGATGGGGCTATGGAGCTGAGCAAAGCTGAGTCAAGACAGAGCAAAAGGCAGAATTGGCTGAAGTCAAGGAGAGGTAAGGGCCTGGAGGGATTGGGGAGGGAGGGCTGTCAGAGCCTGTCCTTCACTGACTGTATAAATAACCCACATGGCAATAACAATAAATAATTTTATGTGGAGCTAGATAAGCTTTTAAGGGGAAAAATGGTAGGGGATGTAACTGCAAATTGAGGAGGAAAGCAGCTGAGATGGGTTTCCCTGTTGCAGTCTGTCCTCTATTTGGCAGCAGCTCATTTGTGAAAAAAGCAATCAAGAGTAGTTTATGATGCTAAGACATTTCAGTGACTTACACTCAGTGAAAATCCTTGATGTTTCTCCTTCAGCTAGGTTTTGCTGCTCAGAGTTGAAAGCATTTCTCTGTCTTAAATCCTATTTTGTTAAATGTGGCAATGAGTAAAATCACAAATTCCTTAAGAAAATCCTCTGGGCTTGAAAAGGGACGCGTTCATTACCCTTGTAATTAGCAGGAAAACTTCATCTTGACAGGGCACTCAGTCCCCTCTAGTTACCCTCCTCACAGCTCCTTAATCACTAAGTGCCATTCAGATTGTAGATTGCCACTATTTAATATATATTGTAGAAAACACTGATTATATTTCAGTGTGCAGTGTTTAAGAGCTGGGACATAAATATTTCCATCAACCTGTGTCTCTTCCACCCCCGGGACTCCACTTCTGCAACACAGCTAATCCCTCAAAATGCAGTTTGGGTTTTGCTTGCTGTGGAGCTGATCCTTATGTGAAGGAAAGGTTACCTTGGGAACAAGGTTAAATGATAGGCTCATGGACCTACTCTCTTATTTCCCCTTTATTTTATGATGGAAATGTAAGACGTTGTGAGTGGTTCGTCATAACATATGCCAGCAGAAGCATGCCAAAAATAGCAGTCTGAAGCAGCACACGGTATGTAACGCTTGCATACTTCTCTGAGAGTTAGGGAGATCATTGGAACAACACATGTCAGATGCTATTACTGTCATATTGCTGGGGCCATCTGTTAGAGGCCAAGATCAAGACCTGCTGCTTTCCCGGGAACAGGAGCTCCAGAAAGGACTGTGGCAAATTAAACTAAATCTGCTCAGGCCCAGGGAGTTCATCTAAGGGATTTTCTTGTTTTGTTTCAAGATTTCATCAGGGATAATCCCAGCAGTATATTTTAGATATTGCTCCAGGGGAACTCTGAGGAAACGCTTTTTAATTCTTTTTTGTTTGTTTGCTACGGGTTTTTTTTGAGGGACTAAATTGCAGGTCCAAGATAAGGACTGAATTGTCAGGACAGGATGTGAACATTTGCACTCACAGCTGTGCTTCTTGGGAAAACATGTTTATAACTAAAGTTCATACAAATGTGCACATGAAATTCTTTGCAGCTACTGAACAATAATTTGACAGCAACCTGGAGCTGAATATGACAACTGATTTATGAAGTTGACTACACAGATGCAAATTTTTTAAAGCAAAGCAAAGACTTTTGTGGTTCCATATGGAATCTGGATGCCAGTTCCTCCTAGTGGTCTTCAAAATCTCATCTAGGATACCTGTAAATGTGTTTATTAGAAGTAATATGAAGTTCTATGTTATTTGGATCCACAGGGAATTTTGCTACTGGCAGCAGTAGGCTGGATTTCACACGTACATTTACTGTACCAATATATCTACTCACACACACATATATCTATTCATATACGCAGAGATAGATGTTTTCAATAGTATTAGCATAATGGCACAGTTTTTAGTTCCACTGCATTCATAGAAATTTACGTAACGGGCATATGTTTTACTGACATGTTTCATAACCCTTCTAAACAATGTGCTTGCTGGCACCGGAGCACCATGCAATTAAATGTATTGATGTGGAAGACTGGAAGTCTCTGTTGTGAAGATAGACATGGTTCAAATGCCATGAAGTGGGAGTAGTTTGCAATTGTAGGAAAATTACATCATAGATCTGGAATATTTTTGCAGAGGTTTTCTTTGCTGCATGTTGGTGAAAGACTTGGACCCAGCGCCTACCCATTCTGCACATTCCACTTAATAGAGGAACTTGCACTACAAAAAGCCTCCAAAGCTTTGCTTTAACTCTGCTGCAGGAAGAGGTTCTATTTTGAAATATCAGGCTGTGCTACAGCAAAAGAATACTTTTCCTATGTATTGGATGGATTCAGGATGTTCACAGTGAGTGTCTCACTCTGCTCCTGGAGGAGCCCAGCACAACAGGGTGCAATAGGAGGAGAGAACTTTCCAGAGCAGAGGAGGGTTAAATCTGGTACTAAAATAAGGAGAGAGCAGTGGGGAGTCTGCCGGGCAGAGGGAGATGCATTAGGAAGAGAGAGGACTTCTGGGGATTCCTGGCTGGCGGCACCTTGTCATTCTGCTTGCTGGCTATTTCCATGTTTCACCCAATGACTCTTTCACTTAAAATCTGTGGATGGTTCTTGGAGTTGGGGTAGGATCCAACTCTCCATTTCTAGGAGAGCATTCTCGCTGGCAGGACAGAGATCCGAAATTTATTAACTACACCTTCAGGACCTTTTTCCCGTGGAGGTCAGACTCTGGAGAGAGGACAATAACTTTATGCTCACAGCAATTTTATAATCTACTGCTGTTCTGTCCTCTGAGTCTCTTGCAGGAAACTGGTGTCAGAAAGATGCTGCTGCAGCTTTTGCCGGTGAGGAGTAATGATCCCAACTGCGGCACCCTCTGTACACATATCACTGTCTGGGGATGCTAACAGTGCAAACTGATTATGCAGTGCAGAAGTACCTAAGAACCTTCTATTTATTTCCTTTGCAGGAGAAATTCCCCAAGAGGGTCTCTGTCAGTCCTCCCGGCCATTTCTACTCATTGCATTGTTCAATCAGAAGTGTTAAAAACACATTTTTGAAGGCCTTGTTTGATTGAAATTCATTGCATCTAAATTATTTTTGATGAGTTGGAAACCTATTAGTTCCTTGGAGGAGGGAAGCAGGGTGGAAATGAAAGATGGCATGGCAGTTTTGGAGCCAAGCAAAGGGCGTGTTTGCAAACCACAGGTACTGTGGTACTGTGGAGATATTTGTCATCCCTGAGAAGTGCTAGCCTAAAAGAGAAGCTTCCATAATATGAAATAATCTCTCCTTCCCTCCCTCTTTGGGTTTAATCTTAGTATTATCTGGGGTAGAAGCAATTTTCTGATTTTGAAATTTGTGCCAAATGACAAGCTCCCAGGACAGGGCATTTCAGCTCACTGAGACTGATGTTCTTGTCACTTTTACTGCCACCTCCAGCACAAATGGGCAGCAATGCCAATTTGCCTGAGAAGCTGCTGGCATCTGCCACCAAAAGGGACTCTAGGGGAATCCACCAGCAGACTGACTCCAGCTGAGGGACCACACAGCTTCCAGCATCTCCAGTCTGTGGCAGGTGTGCCAGTATTCAGGATGACTGATCTCAGAGGACTGTCTTGGATTAAGCAAAAGCTTGAAGTTCATTGTCTGGCACATTTTAGACTGCAGAGGGTGGTATTTTCTTGACTAATATGTGTTTTGACAACATGTTCAAACAATTCTGAAGATTTCCCATAATCTAAATGCTCATGCTACCTCCTTGCAGGCACTTTGGACTATTCTCCAATTTCATTTAATAACTTGCCTGCATGTGACCAGAAAAGCTCTCAAAAGTTTTTCCACTTTTAAATTCATGGAAAAGGAACAGTCAATCTTAAATGATCTGACCAGCACTGAGGCAATTTCTATATATTTCATAGTAAGTGGTAATAGAGAACTTTCGTAAAGCAAACACTAAACCATCCCAAACTGTGCTTTCCTGTGAATTAAATCCATCACAAAAACTGTCTGTGTGTGGACTGCAGGAGCTCAAACACAAGATGTGCTAACATGAAGGCCATGTCCAATCTCAGTCATAATGATACACAGGGAGAGTATTGCTAGTTCCACTGCCAGACACTAAGTCACTCCTTGCTGCAAGTGGTTTGCTCAGTCCCAGCAGAGGATGAGGCAACTCCACCACAGGGGCTATCCAATTATGTGTAATTTTTCAGGAAAAGCTGTAAAAAATATTTTCCTTCATGAGCCTGAGCTTGAGCTGCTTATCTCTAGTATTTTCATTCTGCATGGCTTTCTGTGGTATTTCATGATGTGACAGGTCTCAAATATTTAGTGATTGTAAGATTAGAACATGTAGTGTAAAGGTGGCAGAAGGATGATGTGTTTGTTTGCTGCTTTCTCGCTTGATTTTCCTTAGGTTAGAAGAGGACAGAAGAATTCAGATAAACCAAAGCTGAAATGTGTTTTTTCAATATTGAGGAAATACGGACTTACTTGTTTACACTTGGAATATTCTTTAATGAAGGCAACCCTTGGAGTAATAGTATATATGGGGGAGGCTGAGGCTGGAGCTATTTCTCCTAAGGGAATTGTGAATTAATATGTGTTCCTCTCTTTTCCTCTAATTTCTTTCTGCTAGTAGGAAAAATTGTATCCATAATGTAGCTTCAGTCCATGTCATTTAATATCCTAGACTCATTCCCCCTTGAGATGTAGGGGAAGTGGGAAGAAGGAGATTATTTAGAAAAGGAGGCAGATTGTCAAGCTTTTAAGAGCATTTTGGTCAAAACAAGACCCCTAAAATGCAGTGGATTCAATAGAGATTATTTAAAAAATATTTTCTGGCAATTATGTGCTGCTTTTGATGCATTCTATGGTTTCTGGATTCAGGGATGGAAAAATTACAGCTTGCCTTACTAAGCCACAGTATTGTAAGAAATGAATAGTGCCAAATAGCCTGTCCCTGCTGATGGCTGTCTGTGGGTCCTCAGGGAGAGAGTAAGAGAAAGTGGGCAACTCCCTAGGGAGCCTTTCCAGCACCCAGTGCTGGTGGCCCAGCTCCTGGTGCTCTGCCTCGGTGGTGGGGAACACCTCTCCACCCTGGGGAGCTGATCTGGTGGTACACATTGGCCTTTTGGGTCCTCTGTCACTCATCAACTCCTTTTTCCTCTGCCAGTGTGGTGACCCAGGAGCTTCTTGTGCTCTTGGAAATGAGCTGCTGTGCTTCCCCCTTGAAGAGCAGCTACCTGGGGAGGAGGCAGCTATTAAGCCCCTTTTTTGGCCTAAAATTTGCCTGGTTTATTTCAGAAGAGGTTGTTGTCTTCCACTGTGCCAAATGCCTGTTCCTAGAAAGCATACACTCACAAAGCCATTCAACACACTCTCACATCACTAGGGGGAAGCCATTTATTCATTTTATCTGCTTTTTCCCCTGGGAAAGTAGTCCAAAGCCTGAAGTGTCATTAGGAAAAGCAAGAGGAATACTGACAGTTCTTGTTTTGCAAATTGTCAAATGAACCCATTTCCCACCATTGCTAGTAATGTCTTTCATTATGGCTTTAATGAAATTGCATTGACATATTTATGGCCTAATAAAAGAAAAAAGATACCCTGGAAAATAAGTTTTCAGAAGCTGAAATGTTTTAATAATGGTTTCATAAATTATTTTGATTTTTTTTAGTCATAAACTTTGGCAAAATGAGTGTCATATTATTCAAAACCGCTAATGAAATGGTCTCTGGACTGTGCCATTTAAATCCTGTAAGATGTATTTTCTCCTCCCTCTCCTTTAAATTTAATGCCCTTCATTTTTAACATCAATGGGAAGCTGGCTACAGTGTATTGTATCTTCTTCCCACACAGACCATTTATCCACTATTATATTTTCCTACTCTCTTATCACTTGGAAAACAGCACTTTGACACACCATTTTATGATTTATACTTTTAAATACCCACCTGATCCAGTTTTATGTCCTCAGTTGTTTAATTCTGCTTGAGTTAAAGTAGGAACTTAAGCATCTGTTTTGAAATTGTTAGGGATTAGCCAGAAAATTTTGTAATGATTCTGATGAGCATCTGTCAGGTTTTTTGTGGGGCAGTGGTGAGAGCTTCCAGATAGATTTTTGTGTCTGGTGGATTTAGATCTGCACTCCCAAACCTAGGATCCAATCTGTTAATTGTATTCATTTGCGTGAGTGCAGTTCTGGTTTCGGTAACAGATAATGTATCATTTTTTTAGTACTTTTTTTATTTTGTAAACTCATAAAATGAGTCTGACCAAGAGCTTTGTATGTTCACTTCACTTGTGAGTCAGACAATTGCTGTATCCAGCTCAATTAACATCTGAATTGGTTTTTATGAAAAAAAGGCTATTGGTTCTATCCCAGAGGTCACAGTAGACTAAGAAAATAAAGGTCATGTTATATCTTGAATTCAGGGTGTACTGATGTTATAAAAAGATAAAATCTGAAACCCAGGAGGAAAAGGAAGACTTATCTGCAACTATCCTATGTATATATAAATGGTAACAGATGATTTACTGGTAGTATCTTTTTTTTTCTTTTAACAAAGAAATGCCATAAAAATAGGCTAAAGAAAAAAATTAAAATGGACCAATGAATAACAATACATATTAAATCTCTCTTAACTATGCTACTGGGGGAATATATGCTAGTTTCTTAGGATATGGCTAAATCTACAGAGTAAATATATAGAGGCTTAGTGGCAAATCTGCCTTCTTGGAACAACAGTTCCTATATCACAGTTGAAAATAAGGATATATGCATCAAAAATAAAGAAGAGAAACAATACATATACCCTTGAGACCTCTATATAATTCAAATCAGTTTTCTGCAAGAGAGTTAGAAAATACTTCATATATTCAGGGAATACAGCTTTCCATCAGAGACATAAAATAGATATATCTATATGTATCAGCATTGGTCCCATATTTCCTTTCTCTGGGGTTTTTCTCTGATGTCACTTCATAGTAGCCATACTTTTCCCTTTGAAGCTTACCATTGTTAGCTGAGATGCAGGGACAAGGAATATTTCAGAGGCAGAGCTCTTGGCACAATTTTTGCTCAAGTTGTAATTTCATCCCGTTTCACATTTCCAGTCTCATCCTCTGCCTGCTGTGACTTCTGGCTGAGCAACTGTGGAGTTCACCACGTTTGAGACACATCAAGTGCTAATCTAATAAATAATCTCATCCTCCATGAGGTGTTGGTGGGGGACATGGTGACACAGAGTACAAGGATCTTGGCCCATTTTTTCAACAAAGATATGTGTGATAGTTTTCAAAGTTCTTGGAAGGGGTTGTCATTTAAAGCTGTTTGTGGCTCTTACAGGTGTATTTGTTTATCTGCTTATTCAGCTGCACTTGTGCTATCTGCCTGTTGTCTACCTGCCTATTTAGGATCAGCAAACCTCAGGAGTGTGGCTGCAGTGGCTTACATACATCTGAGTGTCATGCTTAGGTTTGGGCAAGTTGTCACACCGAAATCTACCTGCTCCCTGTTTCTCAGTTATAATATACACAGCACTTGAGTGTAGTCTCCAGGCATCTGGGTGGGATGTTCTGTTCAGTCTCACAAAAGGCCACTGTAGCTGAGTTGGAGTAAATGGGTTCCCTGAAGTCACAGCTGGTGCTTCAACAGGAACCAGAGCTCCAGTGAATTTTTTTGGTAGATCATTAGATATACAACTGTAATTGCCAGCAACCAACAAGAATGGAATATGAGGGTGTTTGTGTGTGTGTGTGTGTGTGTCTGTGTGTGTGTCTCTGTGTGTGTTTGAACACTAGTTTGCAACATGATAATCCAATGCAGTTATGGAAACCATTAATGATTTTCCAAGGATCATAAGAACATCAGAGCAGAATTACAGTCCTGTGTCCTGTCTTTTGTGGCTTTAAAGCAGGTGAAGCAATCTTGCAGCAAACAGGTGTAAGACTTGGCTTCCATGTGATATCTCATCTGGGTCTCAAATAGAGATCTGCATGATCTTAAAGCAACACCCTTACATACTCATATAGAGATAAGTTTTGAACTGTGATATATGCTTAGCCTCAGTTACTGGTTGAGGTGCTGAACTTCCCTGGTCTTTGTTTTAGAAAATGTCTTCTGTTTCTTGTATTACACAGAAATACCTAAAACATAAATGAAACCACAAATATAATTTAGCAGTATTCATTAGAAGCCCATACAAACTAGGTAGGTCTGTTGTTACCTCTAAGAGGACTGGAATTGATTTGTTTGTCAGAATGGTATAAATGTTCTTAGAGGTGTTCTAAGGATGATTTTAATGAGAGAATTATAAACTAACAAACTTTGTAATGTATGCACACAAAAATATTCCGAGTATGTAGTGTATATCTTACTAATTTTCAGAGGCTGCTCTCTCCAGGAAACACAGAGATTTGAACTTAGCTAAAATTTTAGTGCAAAATTTAGAACTGAATGAATTTCTAACCTAATTTCTGACTACTAAATTCTATATTGTTTATTACTTTGTCAAAATAATTACTGACTTGATAGCACTCCTGGTCCATTTTAATGGTGAGGTAAATGTGTCTCAGGCTGTATCAAAAGAAAGTATACTTTTCATTTAATGTGAAACTTCAATAGTGACTTTCCCTGGGTTTTCACAGGATTGATCATTATGCTGGAGAAAAAAGGTTTTTTTTTTCTTGCATGCTATTTAGTTTTAAGAGATGATAACACACAAGAGAAAGAAGATTTTTTCTTGCACAGAAGTAAATAGCAACTATTTGATGAATCATTGCTGCAAGTGTAGCAATTAAATTTCACTCCTCAGGCAGTTTGTTTTGAATAAAAATATTGCACAGTTCCTTATCAGTGTTTCCTATGTAGCTTTGAATTTTGTAGGGAATACTGGAAAGTTGGAAATGCAGACCTGTTTGTTTTCCTGATTTGTAAAAGAGCAATGGTACTGTGAGGCAGTTTGGAAAAGGAGGGTGTCTGTGCAAGGAAGCCAAATTTGAATCCATGCCTGACTCTATAAACATCACCTTTATTCTTCATTATCCATCACAGAAAGTGAAGTGTCTTTGTGTTTGTTAAATCATTGGTCTCAGTCTTACTATTGCCATTCAGGGTCTGCAGCCGTGACATTGCATCTGTCTGTGAAGCTGAATTCAAAACACCCTCACTCTGGCTCAGAAAGCAAATGAAAAGCTTGAGTCAACTAACGACAACATTTAGAACAAGAATTTAACTGGTTGCTTGAGGGTAAAGGGGTTTGCATTTTCTTATTGATCCCCTGATCCCCTCAGGCTGGGCCACATCTCATTGTGATGGCTAAACTTTGCTATGGATCTGGATTGATGTAGCTAATGGAGCTGGACCTCATGCCTCTGACCTTTCCCAGTCCTCCCAGTCAGACTAGACTGGCTGTTCTCCAAACTGCACCTGTGACTGCCTTTGCCAAAACCCACAAGCCAGTGCTTACAGCACAGATCCTTTTTAGGTGTCTTCACTTCAGAGCCCACTGCTTACATTTACAGACATGGCGTTACAAGTGGGAATTTTTATTCTGCCCTGTTAGTCCAGAATAACACTGAAAAGGTCATCCCAGGGCAGGAATCACCAAAATTCCCTACTCACATTTTGAGATCTCTCCTGGATTTGTTGTTGTTTTAGTGGAACCTGGAGTTTCTTCTAAAGGAATGTCTCCTCCTCAAAACTCCTCTCAAAATCTCCCTGAGGTTTTCTATGTGATAAGTTGTCTCTAAAAGAATTTAATGAGTAAGCTGGTACAGGATTTCAGATATGTTCCTACAGAGAGAGTAGGACTGTTGCAGGAAGGGGGTTGCTTGGATCTGCCGCCTAATAACTCTTCATCTATGATAGAACTTAGCATAGCTACAACAGAATGAATAAATTGTTCTCAGTCACCTACCAGTGGAAATTTCTCTTCACAGCATCACTTTAAAAAGGAAGCAGTTTCCCTAAAATGTTAAATTGATGTTCCAGCTGAGAAAAATAACAGTAACTTTTGCAATAGAATTTGATTTTTGTACTCTTCTGGTCTAATACCTGGTAGCCTTAGGTATCTGCAAATATATCCTGAATACATAATCATCCTATGCTCAAACCAGCATAAGTTTCATATCTCTCTTGCAAATACAATTTTTTGCAAAGGCTGGTTGCCCTACTGCAATACATGGAATCACTGCACGAACTCACAAAGTGCTCTGAAACCCTTTAAAGTGTAGTTCTTTTGAGTAAACGACATTCTCCAGTTTTGTAATGTCATGTGGATAAATGCCTCTTTTACTAACTGTGAGGGGACTACAAAGCCTTGCTGCTGTAAAAGTTTGATTTTCCATTTCTTGGGACTGGAAAATAGAATAGAGGCTTGTCCTAGCCTTCTGGCAGAATTGACAAATCATTAATTCTATTGATTTCCACGATAGAGAAATTTTTCAAATTGGAGTCCATTTGTATTGGCAAAAAAGGTTACATGCCATGGCATTGAAAGCTTTCTTCTTGTGCTCCTGCTTTTATACTTTCACCTTTATTTATTTGCTCTTTTAAAAGCACTATTGCATACTGTAGGGTGCTTAGAAGCTTCAGAGAAAGATTTTGCGGAGAATCTTCCGTTAAGTCATGAGGTGCAGAAAGGACTTCCTGGCTTTCTTAGCTCCTTCTCAGAGAGGAGTCAAGGTGTGGGTGGATCCAGTCCTAGTCTCAGACAGGGTCAGCAGTTTATGTCTAAGGGATTATATAGATGTAACTGAGCCTTTATATGACTTTGTCCTGCAGCTTTAGGGATGGCAAACCAATGAATTATTTATTGAAATTGATGATAATAATGATTAGACTAAAATACTTTAGTCTGAACTGAATTTAGTTTGAATACTGCTACTACACAGTATAAATAGTAATAGCTACAAGTATAGCACACTATTTATTAAATCAATAATTTCCAAGTCAGCAAAATAATTATTAAGAGAGATTGATGTTACCACTGCCAATGACTGTGGCCAAGTATCTTTCACTCAGCCTCAGGTGTACCCTTGAGGGGAATCCCCTCCTAAGGGAGGAGTCTCCACATTCACTCCTAGAAGGAGTATGCTAGAAATCCCTGCTGTTAAAAAGTGGGACTGTGCTTTTATAGTATAAAGTGGTTGACTGTGATATGTTTCTAGGCCAGCTGTATCAGCTCAGCAGCATTTAGCTCAGCAGCTTTAGATAAGTTATCAGTTACTATCACTTGTTGGTTGCTTTATCAGGAACATTTTCTGCCACGTCCTCACCAGGAAAGTTCCTGTCAGGATACATTGTTTTTCATATCCTCCAAGTGTTTAACTTTGGGATTGTTGTCAGTCTGGTCTCAGCATTCTTCAACAGCAAAAGCAGCATGACCTCCCTTCTACATCCACTGATGCAAATAGGGTAGAATGGAGCTTGCTTTGTGTATCCTGTGAAGAATCTAGAGTGGCTGGCTATGAAACCTTCTTGTCCATCGAACTCAGTGTGCTTTTATTTGCAGTGCCAAAATTGTTTTTCGCAATTTGCAACGTCGGAATTGCAAATACATCAAGTGCTGAATGAAGGTTTGCCACTCTTCAGAAGGATTTGAGAGGACCAAAGGACTGCATGCAGTAGGCAAGCCCACTACACTTTTACCCCCACCCAGCCTGCAAACTTCAGCAATGAAAAGGTCATTTGAAGGTGTTTGTCTAGGAGAAAATTTCCTTTTTCCTTAATTTCAGAGAGAAAACACTCCATTTCCTGCACGGTGGGCTTGCCCTATTCCAGCAGGTGTTGGTGCTGGCTGGTGTATGTGAGCACAGCTGCAGCTGGAGCACTGGTGGTTCACAGCACTGGTGCTGCTTTGCAGGGAGGGCTCTGCTGCTGGGGGCTCTGCTGTGCTTCCGCTAGAGATCAGCCTCTGGATGCCACGGAGGTGCACAACAAGAGGAGGGTTAAGGGTGATCTCTGATTAAAGTTACATTTGCTGATGCTCTTCACCAATTTATATCCAAGTGCTACTTTGCTAATTAATGACTGCTCATGAAATGCCATGTGTCAGCAATGAATCACTTATTTTTGTTGCACTTCAGTAGTATATGGCTAATGAGCAAGGACAACTCATATAATTAAAGCCTAAAATAGCCCTGTCGGTAGGACACAATCAAGTGTTTATATCTTGCTGCAGTGTATGGACCACAGTATATAACTTTCCTGTCTTTGCCTTTGGTAGTTTTACAAGGAAAAAAAATGGAAAGTTGAAAAAATTTGGGATAATAAATGTTTTTTCAATTGTAGTAGTATGAGGGATTGAATTTCATTTTAAAATCCTGCAAGTTACCTGTGTCTGGCATAACCTTAAAATAAGACTGTCTTAATTATTGCCTCTAATGGGCCTCATCAAGCTCAAAACTAATTAAAAAAAATAAATAAAAGGGAGAAACAGCCTGGATAAAGTGGGGAAGGTTAGTAAAAAGTTACAGCAAAATCTGTAGTTTGTGTCTCCACAGCTGCATGTAGGTAGGGAAAGTGAGAAACAGAGACAAGTCTGCTGTGAATGTGCGTAGGCAGCTGTTCATACTTTAAGCAATACCTTGAAAAATCTGCCACTGAACCAGTAAACCAGCAAATAGCATTTCTCCTGTTTGACCTGGTCAGTGCTAGCACAGCTGGGATCTTGTATTTTCATTCATGACAGGTAAGATCAAGCCTCTGGAGAACATTTGGTCCACCCATGCACATTGCATCCATTTCCCCACAGTGTTATACATCATGGTCTGAACCATCCACTAGTTTTCCTCACAGATGGGGGAAAAAAATCGTATTTCTGAGAAAGCAAATAGAATCTATTAGTAAAGTACCCATGTTAGTAGTGATATGCACAAAAAACATTTGCAAATGGTTTCTTAGATGCAGCAGTGGGAAAACTGCATCCCATCTCCTATGTCAAGGAATAAATCAGTCCTTTGTGAACCCACTTATTCTGATGAACATATAAGGAAAGCAGGGCAATATATATAGTCTATATTGAAAAGATAAGGCAAAAAGGAGACATTATGGAAGGTATGGGAAGAACAGACCTTATATTCCTTGATTTTGGATACAAAATATTTCAACGTTCAGGATTTCAAGTTTGTAATAAAAAATAGTTTTATGACATGCTCCTTCCCACAGGAGCCTCTAACATTTCCCTCCATACTTTGACACACATGTATGTGGGAATTCAAGTTTTGACAAAGAAACAAAAACCCCAGCCACCAGTTGTGACCACTACTGTTGGAAAAGAGCAATAAAAGTGAACATCTCTTTTCCTCGGAATAGGTTCTGAACAGATTCTCAGTGTGACCAGATCTGATCCTGGTGCTCAGCAGCAATAATAGCTACAGCTTTCCCATTAGTGCATTGGATAGAGCTTTTTTATTGGCCTCATGTAGCAGTTTAAAAAAAAATCCTGTGAAGTGAGGATCTTTTCTGAAATGACTTCTACAAATTCTCAGAAAGCTTTGTGAGTGCTTGAGAAATGCTCTCACTCTGGGGTATAAAGCACAGTGGGATTTTAATTTTTTTTTTCACAGGCTTGTTTAGGGAAAATACTCAACTCAGGTTGAGTGATGAAGACCTTAATCTCTTTATTGAAAACACTACAGCCCTTCCCACCTGGACTTCTTGCTTGAATGTTAAGCTGTGAAGGCAGATGTGCTGCCTGTATCTTATTCCCTTCATGATTCCACTGTGATCTCCAGTGGCATCCCAACACTGGAGATTTCCCCAGTGATAAATTCGGAGACGATTCCTCCTGTTGACATCTGCTCTTCCACATTTGTTTAGCTCTTTGAATGCTGTTTGCTTGCATTGACAAGGCTGTTGATAATCACCCTCCATCTGAGCAGTGAGATTGTGAGAGATCTTGGATGGAATTAGTTTAAATATTTCTGGCCTCTTGACTTCCCTTTTGGTCAAATCAAGGTTCTTTATAACTGAAGAGTAGAGGCAGGGATAAAAGTATGAGACTGTTAGAGCATCTGCAAAATGGACACTTCATGTTTTTAAAAACATGGACTGTTGTGGAACAGAAGTGTAATATATGCCATTAACATTAGTGTCATTGTACACCCTCTAAACTGCAGAATGGTGAGAAAAAATTGATACGAAAACAAGAGAAAATGAAAACCGTAATAAGCTCTCTGCATGGGAAGGGTAATCTACAGTTAAATATAAAGGCTAAACTGAAACAATGTGAAGAATGATATATATTTCTTATTTTAAAACTAAGACTGATTCTCCATCTCTAACCCTCAAAGCTGTGACAAAAACTTAATGGTGTGAAGCAGAGACACCATGTCAGACTTCACTCTGCATCCCTGGGTCTGAATGATTTATCACTTGCAGCCATTCTGTTTGCTATTAATTAAGTACAAATGTTATTTTAGTAAGTTAGCTTGACTGTGCTCCACCCCCTGTTGAGCTTAGTTGAAAGTGAAAACAAAAGGCCTTTATTGCAGCTGCTGTAAATTCAGGTCCCTAATGTATTTTTTTGCATTTGAACACTCAAAATGCACAGGCCTCAATTCTCTGCTATAGACCTGTGTATAGACCTGGTTATAAAAACTGATTACTTCTTAACTTATAAGGTCCATGTATTGTAACATAGCCACAGGGATGGATGTGACCTCTGTGGTGTTATGAGAGAAGTCTGTAATTTTTTTCCCTCTGACAGCAGACATATGGGCTTCTCTTTATGCTTTGGAGAACAATGAACTATTGACTACCAAATGATGGAAGAGTAATGCTTGATGTGAGAAGGCCCTGCTGGAAGTGCCCTCTGGGAGAGACGGTGCTCAGCGCAAAGGTATTCTCGAAACTGGAGCTGACTGCCAGCCAGGCTCTGTCTGTAGCTCTGACTGCTTTGGAAATGTCAGCCAAAACAGAAGGTTTGTGAGAGAGGAAGACAGAGCACCTTGCTGAGCTATGGCAATAACAAACCATAGGCTGAATGTGAGCTACTACTACCTACACGCACAGATTTCAGAGAATGCACCCCTTGACACAACTTTCCTGGCAATATGTCCCTGCTCTGCTGGGAATTCAGATAGACACATACCTATGGCAAGGAGATATTATTCTTCTTCAGCTCTGTTGAGAATCATTTCCTATTCCTCTTGTTGGGTCAGAAGAGTCTTGGTCACCTTCTGGTTTATTCCTTTTTTCCCTTCTACCCACAGAATATTAGAATAGTCTCCCATTTTCTTTTTCTTAATGGCAGGTAGAAAGAATGAAAGATAAAGCCCAATAAAGAGTCTCTGGGGAAATAGATGTATTGCTGTTTGAAATATGCTGAAATACAAAATACAAAACTGATGACTGATGTGGCTTTTTATTCTCCAGTCAGGTGATTATAATGGTAAATGCTTCCTTCTTTCTTGTACAGTGATGCTAAATTGAAGACAAGATGTGTTTGGGTGATGCAGGGGACCAGACACTATTGAAACACAGGGTGCAGAGGATTTTGTCCCTTCAGAAGTCTAAAGTCCCACCTAGCCCTCCTCTTAGAGAGCCCTGCATGAATGGAGATGTGCAGTGTGGGTGAGCTGAGAAGGGATGCCAGGGGCATAAGAGATGGTGGGAGTTAGAAACCACAAGTGGTTTCCAGTCCTTTTATCTGGGCTGAAAATATACCTCTTGTATCTGTTCTTTTCTATGAGGTTCTTAAGGGTTCTGCTGCAACTCCTGCTCCAGCAAAGGAGAGGTCTAGTTTTTATTCAGGATAGAGATTTAAGCATTCCCCTCCAATTCCATGCTGAATGGCTCTTTGGCAGATTCTTGTGCTGAAGTTCTGAGGAGCGAGTTTATACAAGGTGCTTTGACTAACCATTTTGCTCCTCAAGTCATCCCTAAAATTTAAATTACCCACACAATCCTTCAACTCCCAGTTCAGCTCATTAAGAAGTATGGGCCCCTGGAAACAGCAAACACAGCACAGGATACATTGCATGCAGTGTTATCTTTTGTATGCTGATTTTAACAGCTTTCTGAAAAAGAGGTTCAATTACAGTTTGCCTTGGAAGAGCCTTTTTCCTGAGCTGCTAAGCCCTCTCGAGCGCTGTTTACAGGCCAGTGCCTGCCAGGTTCTGATGTTTGCTGGAGGAAGTCCAGCCCACGGGCAAGGCACCAGCTCCAGCTCCTGCTGGAGGGGCCAAGCAGCAGACGTGCCATGAGTGAGAAGAAGCACCTGGGGGCTTCAGAAAGACTGCACCCCACCCAGAGGTATAATCTGAATGTCTGAAAGAGTTTCCCAGGGCCAGAATTGCTTGCTTTAATGAAAGTAAAAAATTTTTAGCTGCTTGAAATGAGGATACATGATGGGAGAAATTTAGTCTTGATGGAATATTGTTACAAACATTTTATTATTACTTTTTGCACTGAAGTGGCTCATTGTGTCTCAAGGGAACCATCATTAGACATTTTGACATACTTTTTATTCAATTCAGAAATTAACGGAGTGTTTTTAATAAAGTTCAAATAAACCCATTATGAATACTGGGATATAAAAGAACTATTTTTTTCAAAAACCAGGAATAAAATCAAGCAAAAGTATATCTGAAGATTACAAAGATAATTTCAAAAGAAAATAGAAAGATAAATGAATGAGCACAGCTATCATTCCCCTGAATATAATGAAATGTGTTTTATGACTTTTGGCTGTAATCACAATTAGCAATACTCAGGGCTATTTGCTTGGCTGTGTGTGCAAGTCGGAATGTGTGTGTATGAGAGAGTCATAGCGGCTGTACAAATTAATTTCTTGTGAAGAGCTGATTGCTCCACCTGTTATAGTCTGTCTACATCCTATATTCCCATCAACTGTTGCCTATTAGTTCACAGAATGTAATTGAAGAATGAAAATAGAGAGCAAAATGTCTGATTTATAGTCGGAATTGGTTATGCCCAGTGATTTTTTTTTTAATGGTGGTTCAAAAATTCTGTTATTAAATTGATTAAATAATTAAACGATGCTATAAACATGTCAGATGGTATTGCACATCAATTTTCTAATGCTGAGTGGGACTCTCATTTACTTCCCAGTATAGTGAGTATTACTAAAGTTGGTGCTAGTCTTGGACAAGAATGCTGAACAACACTAAGGAAAGAAGGGAGGGATGAAAATACCCTCTGTAAACACTTGTCAGTGAAAAACATAGCATGGGCAGATCATGCTGCTTGCATGTGCTTTATTTGTCTTAAATAAAAGAGCTTTCTTTGCTGGGATGAGCAGAGCTGAAATAATAACTGGTTCTAAAGGGAAAAGATGATTTTCAATGATTCCTTGTTTTCTTTAAAAATAGTTTTGTGACAATACAATCACCAGACCACAAGCTGCACTTGTTTATATGTTTATTCAGTTGGAGAACTGAATCTTTATTTGAGGAAGCAGAAAAGTTAAGGCTTAAGAAATCCCTAGACTGAAACAAAGCCACTTGCTGTAAATCACAGTGTTAGTAAAGCAGATAAAGTAAAAACTGGTTTTAGGGAAAATATATAAATTGATAAAATCTGGGTGGACCTGCGGGAAATTAGCATAGCAAACTGTTATAAATATTGTCAGCTACAGCCAGAGAAAAGGAGATCCAGCTGCTGTGTCTCGCTCCCCACTCAGAGCTGAGTCACTGCAGGAGTTGTGCTCCCTTTGGAGCATCATAGCTGAGCTCCCCTTCTTCATATCTGGTGGCAGCTGGATTCCTGTATTTGTATTGGACCCTTTAATCTTTGTTTACCCTGAACTTGCTTGGAGTCTATTTAAGCTGTGCTAATGGCTGTAGTGTGATTTAATGAATAATCTTCTGGAGATTCACAGTCATTGTCTGGATTTACAAATTTCTGAAGGAAAAGAAAAACCTGTTCCTGCCTTTTTGATGTTTTTTTGACATCTCATTTGGTCCACTTGCCATTCTCCACCCACGTGCAGAGAAGAGGGGGTAGCAGCTGGTATATCATGCTGTATTGGTTTTGGCTGGGGTGGAGTTAGTTTTCTTCACAGTGACTAGTACGGGGCTGTGTTTTGGATTTGTGCTGAACATAGTGGTCATAATACAGAAAAGCTTTTATGGAGCCAAGGCCTTTCCAGCTTTTCACACTGCCCAACTGGTGAGGGGACTGGGGGCGTGTGGGAGGCTGGGAGGAGACACAACCAGGACAGGTGACCCCAACTGACCAGAGGCATATTCCAGATCATCTGACATCATGCTTATTGTAAAAAGTGGGGGGAAGAAGGAGGATGGAAGGGTCATTTGAGGTGGTTGTTTTTGCCTTCCTGAGTAACTGTCTCACGTGATGGGGCCCTGCTCCCCTGGAGATGGCTGAGCACCTGCCTGCCCATGGGAAGTGATGAACTCATTTCTTCTTGTGCTTTGCTTGCATGTGGCTTTTGCTTTCCCAGTGACTAACTATTAATATGTGTATAGAAAATATTAGAAGAAGGTTGAAAAAATAAGTTCTTTGACACAGTTATCAAGAATATAGGTGTCTGGTCAAAAGAAGATGGTTCCTTGGTTGACACAGATCCCCCCTCAAGAGGATGTATTTCTTGGAAAAATATACTGTGGCCAATAAAGTTTTGAAAATCATTGAGAATTTTTGTTGATGTCTTTTGCTATAATTATGGATTTTGTATATCTCAGTTTTTAAGGGCATTCTGAATGCAGTGTATATATTCTGCCCCTAGGACTTTATTTCTTTTTCTCTTGATATATTCCATTAATTTAAAAGAAAACCAAGGGAGAGGCTGAAGATCTATTTTTTGTATTTGGCAAACAGCAATTTCCATGCACAGGTTTGCCTTACAGCAAAAGTAAGCCTCTCATTTTTAAACATTCATATGGACCCTAAGTGTCAGGGCCACAGTGCCTGCTTCCACTTTCTCATCCTTTTTCTTGTTCACTGAGTATTTTGAGGATTTAAGTGCTCAGTGATTTATAACTTGCTTGTAAAGGCAGGTATTCCTGATGCTGCAGTTATGGCCAGATTCATGGACACCTCCTTACTTGCTGTCATTTTGCAGATGCAAAGCAGAGGCCTTTTTGCAATTTATCATTAATAATGAACTTTTGGACTCAGGTATAAAGATTGGAAACTTCTTAATGTACTTCAGGTTCCCTTTTCAGACCAGTTCTGAGCCGAGTGAGTGCACACTATTGTCTGAATACGTGTCAGAGTGGATTGCATTAAAGTTCTTTTTTCACTTGCTGTTGAAGAGATTAATTAAGAACTTATGGTTCAATGTGCCATGAGAACTTGGGAATTTGACTGACTCGGTCTGAAAGCATGTACTCCAGCTGAAAGGATGATAAAGGAGATAAAATTGGCATTGTGATTTTGAGGGAAAGGTTCCTCCAGATTTATTTAGGAGAACAAGTTAAATAATATTGCGAACAAAAGCAGAAAGCTTATAAAAGGAAAAGCTTAAATACTGAAAAATAAAATTATTTTTCAGCAGTAAAGAAACTGGAGAAGGCCATTAGATCTCGATGACAAGTCAGCAATGATCACTACAGAAAATATACTTGGAATGGACATCTCCACAATTCAAGTGACTGGCTTTACTCCAAGTCTTAAAAATGATAAGTGTCTACATAGCTGCAATGGTTTGTGGGTGCTTTTTTTTTTGGTAGAAATTGCTGTAACTTAGAACAGGTATGATTGGTATGTGGAAGGCAACATTCATCATTACTAAACAAGTTTGTTTATATTTACAGTCCTAGAAGAAGTAGCCAGCAAGGAAGATTTCAACTTGAAACAAATCTGCAGTGTTGTTTGATAGTGTGAGGGTAGCTCCTCTGAGATGCTCTCTTTCTGTCTTGTAAATACACTTTGGCAATTTTATGTAGTGCACGGAGAGCCAGACATAAGTGTCTGTACATCTCAGTTCACTCAGCACTGGATCTCAGAATTGGACTTTGGTGTATATTTTATTAAATGCAAAACCGGGAAACAGAGAAAGTTTCTAAGCCCTGTGTCAGTGAACCACGCAGTAAAACACAATTATAAAACTATAATAAATATTTATGCGCTTAGTACATATGAGATATTCTATGATTCTCTATTGCAAAATGCACATGCATTGAATAACAAAAGACTTAAATCTGAGGCATTTTCTGCTTTGTAGATTACTTTAGGCTACCACAGCCCACCTGCTTTGGAAGCAAGATTATTTTCTTTCGCTACAACTGAATATTTTAAGATTTTCATGTGCATGAAAAAGTAAGCACTTACTTGTATCTGACAAGAAGATGTGTATGACATGGTGTATCCAGAGTCAATTTATTCATGTGGTGTATAATTGTCACTTTTTAGCAAGTGGAACCTCCTCTCCTTCTACCAAAAAGACCAAAGCTCTTTTGTACTGTTTACTAGGCTCACCCTGATTCTTATTCTGTCAAAACAAACTCTGAGATATAAACTCTACTCCTCTGCAGAAAATAAAACCCCTACAACCTTTTTAAATTTATTTTTTTTTGTTGTGAATGGAAATAAAGAAGGTTGAAAGATAAGTCTGGGAGCTGTAATCATAGAAATGTACTAATGAAACTGTCAAATAATTCCTTTGAAGACACTTTTTAGTGTGTATTTCATAAAAGGAGCAATTTGTGTGATGCCAGCCATCATTAATTGAAATTTCTCTGCCTCCGCTTTAATAAATTTGCTTCAGTTACTTGATCCTTTAAACTCTCTGATTAAGTGGCTGCACTTGTTAAGGGAATGGTGTGAAACTTGTGGCCTATGCTGAATTCTCTCTAAAATCTGGGTCCATTGATGAAAAGAGGTGCCCATCCACTTATAGTGCAAATATGTAACCCCCTTTCTGTGAAGAAAGGGGTGGAGAAAAAAGGCTGGAAAGGGAGGCTTGGCCATATATTTCTGCAGAGCTTGGTCATTCTGCTCTCTTAAAAAACTGATCTCATTATCACAATGACCTGAACATGTGCTTGGTTCTCATTGTGACTCAAGAAGGATTTTAGCAAAAGAATGTGCTTTTGAGGGCAGGATCAAGCCCACAAAGATACACTAAGTATGAGATAAGCAGTGGCTTGGAAAGAGTTGAAAAAAGAATAAAAAATGCATCAGCATGTGCATCACTGGCAGGAATCTCTCAACTGGAGCAGGTTGGATAAGGTTTCCTAGGGGAATAGTCCAGCCCCTTGTCATCACAGGCCAGGATAGGTTTCCATCATGTGGGCAGATTGATCATCATTCCCCAAGTGACAGGGAGGTCCCCAAACCTCAGCCATGTACTTTCATTACATTAGTGTTGTGTTTCCAGCCAGATGAGGGGACACCACAGAGTACTGGCCACGGAGAGCAGCACAGACTGGCACCTGCCAGCCAGCTTTGGAATTTTGATTACATGGTAAAGGTGCTTCCTTTTGGCCTTGTGAAGACATGGCATGGAGCTATGGGGAAAGAGGGCAGCAGGGTTGGCAAAACAATTCAATATCCCAAGAGAAGGGATGGGATCAGGGTCTTGGGCCAGATTAGGTTTTTTCAGTAAAATAGATTGTTTATAGGGGTTGGAGGTTGCTACCTCCAGTGCACAGTGAGATACATGTCAGAGGCAATTTGCCTTTTCCTGTGATAAATATAATAGAAAAGCTTTACATGTGGACAATCTTAGTTGACTTGTGTTCCAGATTTCTAACAACATGGTAGTACACAGGGTGAGTAAATTGGTGTAAGAGGACACAAGAAATCTCATCATTAATGACACCAAAAATATCCTGCAGATCACACCTTCAGGGACAGGCTACAGCCAAAACCCATTTTCTGTAGAAATGGGTGTCTGGGCCACTCACCCCCTGCACAAAACATCTCCCTGCTTAACTGCACCTGGCCTGTCCCAGCCTGAGCACCCAGAAGAGCTTGTCTGACCCCCAGGCCAGGAGGGGAAGCAGCAGTCTCCCAGGTGGCAGCTTCATTCACCTTTTAGATATCAGCCCAGGCACGCTGTGCCTGCAGAAACACACAGTCTGTGTCCATTGTGTCCATCATCACAGCTTCTTTCTGTAGGTTTCAGCAGAGTAGGTCTCGAGAGATAATTGCAAAAACACCAAGCAACAACAACAAAAAACCCCACCAAACCGAAAAAAAACACCCCACAACCAAACAACCAACCCCCTCCCTGACAAACAAACAAATACCCCCCCCCAAAAAACCCAAAACCAACCAACCAACCAAAAAAAACCCAAAAAACCGCAAAACCCAAACCAAACCAAAAAAAATCAAAGAGAAATTGCAGCAGGCCTGTAGTCTAATGGATCTGTCAAAAGAGTGGGAGTAATTTCAGCCATAAACTGAAGCTCTCTCATTGGATAACCTGAGGGAGTCAGCTCACACTGGGTAGCAGGGCTTTTGATGTGAGTCATTGTTGAATACCTAGAAAGTATGATCTCTTCTACAAACCTGCAATACATGTACAATTTTACACTAGGTATATATCCTGTAATTGTACGCCACCTTTTAAAATGCATCAACAGGTAAAAAGATGCCTGGGCATCATTTTAAATGCTATTTCTCTGAAAACCAGAACTACTGTTGCAATTCTGTGCCCAGTTATGAAACCGGAGTACCTGCCATCCACAGTAATACATGTCAGAGGGAGGCAAGAGAAGGATTAGTGTTTCATGCCAACCTGATTCAGTAAATGAACTCAAGTTATCTAAATCACACGAAATCCTAGGGTAGCTCATGATGTCCAAATACCTTGCTGGGCTGATAGGCTTAGGCTTAGAGAATTCCTAAAAGAATTTGAAATAATTTCTGTTTCATATAGTGACTGCTGACATGAATTAGTTATATACTTACCTTGCACTGAGAAATAGAAGAGTCTCATCTTCAGATATATCAATTGCATGTTAGACAAGAAGATGACTTAAATAGCAACAGGGGTTCTCCCTGAGATAGTGAGATCTCTCAAGAACAACCACTGGTTGATGGAGGGTTCTGGCTTGCAGAAGAAATGGCAAATAGGCTCCCTGAAGAGAGAAAAAAAACCAACCTATAAAACCTACCAGCATCTTGTCAAAATTAGGTAGATTAAGAATTTATTTATTTCAGCTGACTATCTGATTACCAGCTCCTGGAGTGAAGTCCTTAACTCTCCTGTGCACTGTGCTCCGTAGTGGTAATTGAAGACCCATCCACTGAAGTGGAAAACCAAGCAGAGTTACTCACAGGAACCAGTTCAGATTACTCAAGAGGAACCCATTCAATCAGCTTTTTTGCCATCAGTCTGGAGCTTTGGTGCTGAACTCAAGATGATAGAAAGGCACCACAATTCTCAGCCTAAATTTGTCTCTCTTGGATACTCCCTGACACCCATTTGATCAAAGAATGAGACAAACAACTCTCTCTTTCCTTGAAAGTTGGAATTAAAAAGAGACATTTAAAAGTAAAAGAGGAAGCCCTAGGATCAGGAGTCCAGTTAATGGTGTCTCTGTACTGCAGGTCCCAAGCACAGAGCTACAGGCTGGTCCCAAGCACAGAGCTACAGGAGCTGCACCGTCAGAAAGATGCCTGTGACTGCCATACCCCACTGTTCTTCCCATTGGCTCAGAGACACACCTGCACGAGAAGAGCAGCAGAACATCCACTGATAGCAACACTTATTTTCCTCCTTTTTAAGTGAAAATGTCCCACTTTCTCTACATTTTGTCAACCTTCTTGAAAACTATTTGTTTGGACACTTGTAGCAGATGTGGACTCAAGTCACTTCTGGATGAGGAGGTCTTAAGTGATAAGGATTTTGAAGAGGAGGATAACAAGTGGCTCTTTACCTTTTTGTTAGAAGTGAACGGAAGAAGGCCTCTATTTGACATTTTATTAAGCAGGCGCTGGAGCGTGCCCTCTGTATTTGCTTCCTTTTCTGTGAAGAAGTTGCTTCATTGGGAATTTTGCAGTCAGTTTTGAGAGGTACAGTTTCATTCACCTACTTTTGAACACCTCTGAACTTCAACTTTTCTGCACTCTTTCCTTCTTCTAGACAAATAGAGAACAGCATTTCAGAGGTTTATTTCTGGCTGTATTTATCTACTGTACCTTTTGCATCATTTGCATCATTTGAGGCTGTTCATAGAAAATGTACTTGCATTACTTTTGGGAATTGAAGCATGGAAGGAAAGAAAATTACATGTTTATCTTTATTTGATTTCTTAATTTGAGATGTAGGGATAAGTTAATTAATTGACAAAGGTTTTAGATTTATCCCATTAGAAGTTAGGGCTGAGACTGATGAGCAGTTAACTATATTTGACATGTCAAGAAACTGAGAAGATTGCTTTTTTTATGCATTGGTCTTTTTTTTCTCTTCAGGCTAAGGTACTTTTATATTTGTTTTAAAATTTTTGCTAAGTAGTAGGAATGTTAATGGTACTAACAGGAAAGGATCTCTGCTTCCGATAGCTCACACTGAATGATTACTTTGCTAAGAAAGTACAGAGATTATCTTATAGTACAGTTACATAGCTCTGTTTCCATGCCTTCTTAATGATGTAGAGATTCAGAACTCTTGCTAGATTCTGGTAAAAGACAGCTAAAGTTCAGAAGATAAGAATTAACAGTAGCATTGTAGAATGCTAATAATGCAAATAACTAATCATTAACTTTTTGTCTGGTCTGAAATTTTCAGTCTAAAAATTTAAGCCAGATAATACTTTATAATAATAATAATTTATACTTAATCCAACCTGGTCTCTACTCTTTATTTTGGAGGAAACATTTAGTCATAGACACATCACTAAGTGAAAGCATCTATGAGATGCTCTGAAGTTTCCCTACAGCCAACTTCTTGCTCTGACACAATTCTCCTTGTGTCTTTGAATTTCTAATCCCTTTTCCAGGCCAGCAAGGCATTAGCTACATGAAAAACTCAAAAGCATTTTCATATTCCATTCAGGTATCAAGTTATTTAATCAAAACCCTGAAGAGTTACATCCAGACTTAGTTTGGCTCTTTGTATTTAGCATAACCTAATACTAGGGCTTTATTTCCTCTAAACTATCTGATCGAATGCTGCTGCAAATTATTGTGGTTTTAGCAATGTGATATTTCATCTTGTGCTCATGTTTAATAACTTTTAGAATCAAAAAAAAGGAAGAATTTTTTCAGCTTATTTCCAAGACTTGCTAAGGTAAGCTTTATGACATGTCTGCATGATTTGAAATAATACATGTCTTGAGAGGGAGAAGGACATCAGTGACATTTCATATTGCCCTAATCACAAAGGAAATATATTGCAAAGCTTAATTCCTCTCTGGCCCATATCGGATTACAGGGTAATTTGGACTGGAGGAGGCCTCAGGGGTCCTCTAGTCCAACCCCATGCTCAAAAATTCAGAACAGATTGCTCTGGACTGTACCCAGAGTGTGCACTTCAAAACCTCCAGGGAGAGAGACTGTAGATCTCCTCTGGGCAATATGGTTCCTCTGCTTGGTTGTCCTCTCAGGAAACATTTCTTCTGTCTGGTCTGAACTTCTGTGGTTTCACTTAATGTCCTTTTTCTTTCAGCCCCCAGACACGTGCCACTGGCAGAAGCCTGGGTCCATTTCCTTGACAAGTTCCTTGTTGGTGCTGAGGGCTTTTCAGTTCTCTCCAGGTGAACAAGCCCCGGTCCTTCACAGCTTGTCCTCACAGGGCACGTGCTCCATCCCTGGCCACCATGGTGTCCCTGCCCTGGGCTCGCTCAATTTATCAATGCCTTTCCTGTACTGTGGAGCCCCAGACTGGACACAGGGCTCTTGATGTGGTCTAAGAGCTGCTGAGTACAGGGAATAATCACTTTCCTTGGTTTGTGCTCCTGCCAATGGCGTCCAGGGCACTGCTGGCCTTCACTGCTGCCAAGGCTTGCTGCTGGGCTGACCCACTGATGTGTCCTTTGCAGAGCTGCTCCCCAGCCTACCTTGTTGCAAGGATTTCTTCCTCCCAGGAGAACCACATTGCATTTGCCCTTGTTGAATTTCATAAGGTTGTTGTTGGCCCATTATTTGAACTTGACTTCAAGCAGGGTTGGAAATATACTGGGAATGAATTGAAAGGATACAACTGAATTCAGAGGTGGCTTTTGAATCATTCAGGACAGAAATTTAAATACATTAAAGGGAGGAAAAATGTGCAAAGGTATTCCAGGGAATTTTTGAAATACTTGAAATGCAGTGACTGAGTCTTTCATGGAGTTTTGTATGGCGTTAGCATAACCTCGGTTGGCACAAAACCTGCTGCTGTAAAAGACCCCACAATTCCTAGACCAGGAAAAAATTCATTAGTTGCCACAGCATGATGCTCTGTACCTAGCAGCAGTCAGACACACAGAGTGCACATCAGGCATCTGAGGCAATAGGAGGTGCTTTGTGTGTACTCACACATATACACATAGGCACTGTGTGTTAGGATAGGACTGACAAAATGTTGGTGGGATGGGCCTGCACATGGGTGGGAGCATATGCCTAGAAAATCCCCTATTTGTAATAGCATTTCATTAAAATTGACAAAACAAATGGAGGCACTTACTCTAGGTCCTGAGTATAAACCCTATTACACAGGCATAAGTTCATAGTTTTACTCAGTCCCTAAATTAGGCCTTTTTGAGAGTTATTTAAGCTTAAGGAAGGACATGCGTTTAAAATGAAATAGCTGTTCTAATTTTTCATGTAAACAAGCTCTTATTTGATTTTATTCTGTAATTATTCAGTAGCATGAAAATTAAAGACTATATTCCCTTTCAAAAAACTTTATTAAATATTTTGCCGAAATGACTTGATTGTATCATTTAAATGAATACAGCAAAAATGAATCAGCACAAAAAGTCATTAATTATAACATGGCAGAAAATGACTGAAATAGACAACAACGTCTCTTTAACATGTTAAAGAACTTTTTACTCAGACTATTGCAAAGCCATCTTGCAGACTTAGCCATGTGGGGCAACAGATTTTCCAGGAGTTCATAAAGCCTTCTCAGTGTTTTACATTTTCTCCTGTTTCAGTAGGAATCAACCCTTCTAAAGGCTGCTTTATTGTAGCCTATGTACATAAAAGACAGAGGAATTTACTTCAAAAAGTGGTTCCTAATTTTAGGAGACATCAGACTTTGTGAAAGGAGATATTGCACATAGAAGAAAGTCAAAGAGATTCTGAAAATGGATAGAGTTTAAAGTGGATCAGTACTACCAGATACTGCAATCATTACAACTGAGGATTAAGATATATATCCATGTGGATGATGCATTCTTAGCTCTGCAAAACTCTGGACATTGAAGTTTTTTCTTGAATGCAGTTCCTTTCTTGGTCCATTTTTCCAATAAATGGACAGCAATCAACTTCCAAAAGAGAATCTCAAACAATAGGTAATATCATATGCCTTAAATCTGAAATGCTCCCAACTGCTTGGAGAAGAGAAACTGTGAAGATGAAAATTATGGCACTGTCAGGAAAAACATCCTGAAGAATGAAGAGGTTCAATTGCATGTTGGTTTCTTGCAGAAAATGGGAAAACAACACTATTTTTTGTCCTAATATCTTAACCAATCAAACCATAGTAGCAGGACTGTGTCATGTCCAAAAAATGAGATGTGGTTTAGAAATCAGGAGATAATTTCTGGGGCTAAACATTCCCATTTTATTATTATTTTGATTTCGGGGTTTTTTAATTATTATTATTTATGATTTCTTTTTTAAAAATTTCTTGTACCAAGCTCTTTCAAGCATTTAGGCTATTGATAGCTTATTATTTTTTCCACATGGATGCTGAGATTCCCTATCAGTGGTGGCACTGCCTGGGAATTATCAGATGGAGGGAGATTTAGGCTGAGTCTGAGAGAGGCTAGAATGCTGAGAGTGCAGTGGACACTCCTGCACACATGTGTGACTGGAAGATCTACTGGTGATTTCCATGTTTTTGGATGGTCTAAAGTAGTTTAATTCTGAAGAATTCTGGAGCTGTGTTGATTCACACCATTTGGGTATTTGGCTAAATCATTCCCTGGCAGAGTTACAGAGCTATAAATGTGGCAGTGCTCTTCCACTGTCACTCTTTGTGGGTTGATTCTATATTTGCTGAAGGGAAACAGTAATTGAAGCACAGATATTTGCTTGACAGATAATACTCATGGCAACAATCTCTCAGGCATTTATTGTGTACACAGCTATTGAGAACACTGACAGTTTTCCTTCAGTTGATGACATAATAAAATAGTACAATTAGTACAAAATGCACTCAACATTCAAAATGTCGTCATCCAGTGATACTCATTGTTCCTATGATAGATTTTAGTGGAGAAGGATGAATTTATTTAAGTGATACATATATGCGCATGTTTTTCAATCAATGGTGATTGATTTGAATTAACTAAAGGCTATGTGATTTCCAGATTTTTGTTTTCCCACCAGGACCATTTACATTAGTTTTGAGGTTTCCATTAATCCCTGCAATTTACCGAGTAAATTGCTATTTATTTCATCATGGATAGATGCATTTCCTATAACATTTCCTATGACAAAAATTGCTTGGTGTTTTGTTCCAGTGATATGTCATTGAAAGGAAAAAAAGACTCGCCTCTGCATACTCTGATGGCTTTAGGATCACAAGCATAGGAAGTAAGGTCATCCTTCTTGCAGAAGCAGGTTGTATTAGCACAATGACATTCAGGGGAACAAGGTTGCTTCTCTAATTTTGTTATAGTCAAGTGCTGTGACGGTGCAGTGGTATCTAATGGAGTGAATAGTAGGAAGAGGACAATGTTTTTGCTATGGAGACAGAAACGGTAAAAAGAACTCCCAAAGGATCAGTGGGGGAGATAATGACAAGACCCTGGTAGCTCTTCCCTGTTACTGCCTAGCCGAATATTTTGTGGGTTTTGATTGCTTCATTTACTATCAGACACTTGCCATAAAGCATTAAATTACCACATAAGTCTTCTGATAGATAGATAGCTATAGAACAAATGCATGCAAACTTTTATCAGCATGAGCTTGGGATGCTTGTCGAGGCACATCCTCATCAGACATGAAACGCAAGTGATAATTCAACTCTGGGGCTGGAAATTTGTATAAATCATTAAAGCTACCCAGCATAAGTGGCATCTCCCCTTATTTTTGTGACCTTGGAGGTTGGAGTGCAGTGGGATCGTTAGGTTCTCTTATTGTGAATCATTTCTTGGTTATCTGGCCCAAGCCCTGAATTGAAGCAGATCTATTGAAATCACACTGCTCAGGATCTTGTCCAGTCAATTTTTGAGTATCTCTGTTGATCAAGATGCTATATCCTCTCTAGTCAATCTGGTTGAATGTTTGACTGCCCTCAGGGAGAAATTTTGTCAACCTACTTCTAACTAAAGTTTCTTGTGTTGCAACTTGTGGCCCTGGCTCTCATCCTGTCTTTTTGGAGAAGTGGGTTTCTGCCCTGCCGGTACATCTCTGTTATGTAGCTGAAGACAGCAAGAAGATTCATCTGTTTTTCAGATTGCATAAACCCAGCTGTCAGCCACTCCTTGTACACCATGTGTTCCTGACCCCTTCTGAAGTCCAGGAAAAAAGGGGAAGCACGAGGACTATTTCTTCCCTGCTCTTCTTTCCCTCTTCTGTTCCTGGGAACTCAAGGCAGACATTGGTGCTGATGCTGGAGGTCAGGGGGAATCAGGAAAAGCGGGGTAACTCAGGAAGGTGTGATCTAAGCAGGCTGCCTGGGACTCATAACTGTGAATGCAAGAAATCATAGTGCAAGGCCAGGCTTGATGCGAAGCAACCAGTTACATGCAAGGGTTATCCTAACATTGGTCAGAGTCTCAGCACAGAGTCACACAAACTTTTTGAGAAAAGACCTGGTTCCTTCAGTGTGAGACTTTTCTGCAGCACAGCAGATGACAATAAAAATTTTGAGCACAAGACTCATCGTGTGTAGATGCTGTTTATGTTCAGCACAGGTATTTTTATAATTTAAAGAGAAATTCAAAAGATGTTATCTTGGAAGAATATCTGCTTGTATTCTTCCACCTGAATGTCAATACTGAGCGGTACAAAGTATGTACACGGGCTCATTCAGTGCACCTCTGACAAGGTTATGTTCAGTGAGGTCGGCTATCTTCACAGAGAAATTAGCTGTGCATGCCTGTCTGGCTCAGAAAACCTTTCTTCCAGTCACTGCATGACTGTGTTGTTAAATACAGAATACCTGATCCTGTAAGATGAGTTTAGCTTCAGAAGGGAGGTTTGCCTCTACCAAACTCATTCCCATTCCTTAAACTACTGTGAGCTTGAATGAGGTGAGGGGGATGCAATGGAAATGAAGCAGTGGCACAGTTCTTCCCTGCCTCTTCCCCTATCCTGCACAGCCGGGTTTGTGGGATGGGAACTGCACACTCTGTTCCTTGAGATATGTTGGAAAAGCTCCATTCCCTTGGAGCTCCTAGTACTGAGTATATGCAGATTGCTTAGTTAACACGTTTTTCTAGTACTCACAGTAACTGTGCCCATACAGCAGTACCCAGCAGCTTTCTTGGAGCTCATCTTGTAAAAATCCAATGAACATCTGAGGGGATGCAGCAATTTCTTGCACCTGTCAAAATCTTATTCTATTGCCAATGCACAGCATATTGCAGAAGCATTTTCAATGGTGGGAAGTAAAGTCTGGTTAATCACTGTAAAGCTCAAAAATAGTTCTCCAATCATCCCAGTTTAATGGGTGATTCTCATGCAAGGATAGCAATGTCTACAAATTTAAGGTGGCTGTGGATTCAACAGAAGACCATCTAGTGAAGCATAAATATATGCATGTACAGCAGTTTTTAAATTTCAGTTGAAACAGCAAATTGCCATGGAACATCCACATAACTTTGTCACAATGTTTAGTGGGAAACAGCTAGAGCAAAATATAACCCTGTCAGCTGAATATGTATCAGAGAGAAATATTCATGTCTTTTATTATGGGTATAGAGGCAAACTGGAGTTAAGAAAAAACGACATTTTAAATAGAAGTATTTATTTTATATTGACTTTTAATGAAATATTTGACAGCCCTGGAGTACAAATGCAATTATTTACTGCAGGATTTAATTAAAATATGCTTATTAAAAAAAAAAAAAAATTACATGTCCCGAAATGCCAGTGCTATACTATGCAGGCAAAATAAATAAGGCACCACAATTTTGAAGTTCACATTTATTGTGTGTTTTCTTTGAAGTCCTGTTTATAACCCAAATGCAAGAACAACTAGAGGAGATCCCTGTGGATAAAGAGTTTGCACTGTGGGATGGGAGAAGCAAGTAAGATCCACATGTGACTCCTCTATCTTTCAATGCCACCTTCTTTTCTCCCATGGGTAATGGCTGGTTGATCCACATAGTCATAGAATCTTATTTAAAAAACAGAAAGTTTTTATTTTATAGTAATATAAAAACCAGCAACAAAACCTTTCCTGCCTTATGCTGTTCCTGCATTTCACTGCCACTGAGTTAGAGTCATCAATATGAGAGATTGGAAGGGTTTGGCCCAAAACAGTTGGTGCAATAACCTGCCAGTGTGTAAGTAGTAAGTACTCAAACTTGCACTCAGTTGTGGACAGATGCCTTATTAGGGTTCACAGAGCTTTGGGTCAGGATTGAGGTTACCATGGGTCTGCAGAAGATTCTGTTAGTGGGAGATGGACATCCTGGTGGACTTGTGGTGTAAAGACAAGGGGAAAGCTGCACGTATGCCCAGTAGTGAATGTCCCAAATGATAACATAGATATATTTTAAAATATATAAATAATAAAATTAAATATAATATTGATTAATATTGATTGAACAATTATTATTAAAATACAATATATCACTGATTAGATGGTGGAATTGGCTGGCATTCACGAGAGGTATGGCTCTCTCAGTGAGCTAACCTGTCCCAGCAATAATCTGGTAAAGTTCTCCACTGATGTCTTTAAAGTGAATTGTTGGACAGAAATGTTTGTTATGAAGAAAACCCAGGTATGATAGGAAAGTATATGTGTGACTCACAACTGCATTTTGATTTCATGTATCATGTGTGATGTACATCTTCCCTAGAAAATAATCACAGAATCATTTAGTTTGGAAAAGGCCTTTAGGGTCCTGGTGTCCAACTGTCAATCCAGCACTGCCAAGTCCACCAGCAAACCATGTCCTCAAGCGCCACATCTACACATCTCGTAAATACATCCAGGTTTGGTGATTCAACACTCTCCTGAGCAGCCTATTCCAGTGATTGACAACCCTTTCAACCCTTAATCAACTCTGTGATTAAATTTTTCTAATATCCAATCTAAATCTCCCTTGGTGCATTGGCATTTGCATTGCAAATGGCTTGAGGCCATTTCCTCTCGTCCTGTCATTTGTTGTCTGGGAGAAGAGATCGATACCCACCTGGCTACAACCTCCTTTCAGGCAGTTGTAGAGAGTGATAAGGCCTCCCCCTCAGCCTTCTTTCCTCCAGACTAAGTAATCCCAGTTCCCTCAGATGCCTCTCATCAGATTTGTGCTCCAGACCCTTAACCAACTTTGTCGCCCTTCTCTGCTTCAGCACTTCTTGTAGTGAGGGGTCCAAAACAATATTTGAGGTGTGGCCTCACCAGTGCCCAGTACAGGGGGACAATCACTGCCCTGGTCCTGCTGGCCACACTATTGCTGATACAGGCCAGGATGCCATTGGCCTTCTTGGCCACCTGGGCACACACTGGCTCATGTTCAGCTGCTGTGAACCAGCACCCCTGGGCTCTTTTCTGCTGGGCAACTTCCCAGCCACTCTGCATCAAGTCTGTAGTATTGCAAATGCCACACTGCAAGCGTGCAAAAAAGCCAGTGTTTTCAAACTTTTCTGATCAAAGTGCAAGAGTAGGCTGTACATAGGCATGTGAAAAATGTGAAACACTCCCATAGGCTATAGGAGAGTCAAGGGCTTCTCAGAGCTCCTCCCTAAGTGATCCTTATGGCTGAATACAACAAATATGATCCTCTCCTTCTTCCAGGTGCTTTTTCAATAGTACTTTGTGACACAAGTGGCCTCAGTTTCCAGTAAACATTGCCCATGACGACACCCTCAAGGGGAATCTGAAAGAAGAAACAGTTTCTGTCTGTCCTTGGCTTGCACATGTGTTGCTGTCTGCATCAGGTTAAGAGAGTATAAAAATGCTGCTGACAACTCCCCTTAGGGATTCCCTTAGGAATTCCTACCATGTGGAATAATTATCAGGGCTCTGGGGAAGCTGTGGGGGAGCTTCCTTTCTCTTCAGGGACTCTGTTGAATAACTCAAGCTCCCTTGGTATTTGCACAGCTCTCTCTCTATGAAGGACCAGGATTAAAAGCAAACAAAGTGGTAGCTACAAACAGAAAAAGCAAGCAAAAAACAATCTAGCCATGTCTAAACAGAGCATCCTGCAGCCAGACCTAGACAAGAAACTAAGTGATGTTGTTAAGGGTGTGCATTCCCAGAGCAGCTCCTGGCAGGTTCAGTGGGAATCACTACTTCTTTCGTGCAATGAAAATCAGGTCATTCACTGAGTGCCTGAACATGGATTTAATAGCCTCACTGGGGTGGATGTGGTTTTCCTCCAAGAAGCTTTTAGCCTTATGTCACACGTTTTGAAAAGGACACACTTCTCCCCGCCCCATCCCTAAAAAAACCTAAAAGAAATCCAACTGCTGTAAATCAAGGAAAATTCATAACTTGCTTGAGGTATCACAGCTGTTGATTAAAGACTCAACATCTTTGGGAGCGCATTGCTGCTAGGAAGATAAAAATCTTTTTGACAAAGTTGTGACCATAAAAATTGCAAGGCTTTAGTGAACAGTTAGAGAGGATTTGCATCTCCCTTATAATAAATAACAATAATAATAGCTCACATTTATACCGTGCTTCCAGATTCAAAATGTTTTACGAACATCAGCTAATTAATCTTATTGAAATACTTTCTCCTGCAATACAGTGATATACAGTCCAAAATGAATCTCATAAAGGGGGCTAATGACTCATAAAATGCAGCATTTTCCTCGCTGTGTGACTACCACTGGTTTTTAAAATGGCAAATATAAAAATCACACACCTTTATATTTATGCAGCCTGTTCTTCAATTATTACATCTGTGCAGAGGCCACTGTGGTTATTTGGGTTGGGAACATGACTGGAATTTGAATCTCCGGTTGGAACCTACGATCTCTTCATTCTGTTCTCTGATATTGTTCACCTTACAGGGGATGTGTGTCAGTCATCAGCAGCCTGATGAAGCTGATGGTCCCCAGCTCTTGCTCAAGGTCTGTTGGCAAAAGGGGCTGCTCAAGGGGCCAGTCAGAGCAGGCACCAGACAGAGCAGTCTGCGGGGAAGAATGGGAGTCGCTTCCCTCTCTGTGAGGTCTGCAGAGACCATAGAGGCAGAACAGCATTGGCAGCTCTTGTAAATACTCCCTGAAGTCTTTCTCACTGTGTTTGGGAGACCTGAAAGGAATATGGGCCAAATTTTCACTCCTCCTGTATCCTTTTCCTTGTATATCCCATGTCATACAATGTCCCCAGGAAAAAAATCTCTGTGTCCCTGGTGCAGGGGACATGGTTTCAAAAGCTGGAAACACAAAATAGAGTTGTAAGTAGGGATTTTATTCTCCCATCATGTGCAGTACATTTATTCAAAAAGATCAAGTAGCTTTATGGCTTCCACCACTGTTTACTGCTTCTTACTTCAACACAAATCTAGGTGAAAATCTGCTAATATTTAAACTAACTAAAGATTAAGCCAAACTCAAGCCAACCTTTGCACCAGAAAAATATACTACTGACTTTTCATTCTAATGTATTCTACTTTCACTTTGACTTACTAATTACTGCCACAACTGTGGTAGCATCTTTTACAGTAGGAGGTAAGATTGATTGCATGGGTATGGGGTTATCATGTGGGATGAGATAATTTTTCAGTGCTTTTGTTTTCTCTCTGCAGAAATCTTGAAAGACTGCATTTTAGGTCTTGACCCTTACTTATATGAATGCTGCTTTATTCCTTATACGTGGTATCATAAGCATTACAAGGAATGCAAAAATAGTTTACTAAGTCTACAAGGCCCATTTAAGCTGACAGAGTGGTACAAAGTGTCCTTAAACATTTATGAGAATGAGACTGTTGGGGCTTTTGTTTAACATAGATCCATGCTTGGTTTAAATCAGTTTGTTGACTGAAAAAATGACAGCAGAGGAGACCCAACCCTATGGAGTTTGCTCACCTGTCCCAGGTAGGTCTTTTTGCCTGACAGCAAATGAGATGATGGCATCCAAAAATTTTTCTGGCAACTTCCAGTATGTGTCTTTCAGCTGTGCCACTCAGTCCTGCCAGGCCCAGCCCAGCATGGATCCTGAGTCAGCTCTGAATTCAAAACCTCAGCAGCCCTAAGAGCCTTGCTGTGACTTCAGGAGAGGAGCAATCACCTGCATCAAGGAAAGCCTCTGTAAGTCAGCGCTGGGGAGGAAGGACCTGGAGGCATCCAGCCATGGCTGTCAGCTGCTGGCATGTAGCCCTAACCTGCCCTTTCCTCCATCCTCGTTTTCCACAGCCCTGCCTCCCAAGGCATAGCTTTAGGCTTTCTAGCAGAAACCCTTACCTGAATGAGCAGGCTTAGAGGAATTTGAACACTCTGATGAATCTTGAAATGCTTTGCCTCAGCTGTGAAAGGCCACTTTGAACAAAGAGGATAATTGACCTCCCCTTGCATATTTGATGCATAAATGGTGACTCCTGACTACAGTATCTGCTTGCTGCCTTTTCCTTCTGTTACCACTGAAGAGCCACCATTACCATGGAGCATGAGCCAGGCAATCTCTGATTTGTGCTTTGTCAGCAGGGGAGCTGCCTGAGTTCAGGCTGCAGCATGCTTGTTGATGATGTGTGGTATCAGGTGCATGGAAGCAGTTTTCTGCTCCAAGACCCACTTTGTAGGATTGCCCAATAGCTGAACTTAACTTTTTTTTGGAACTTCATCAGATTTGAGCTGACAATTGTCAACACGTGAGATGTAAATACAGAGCTTTTATGGTTGAAATTATAAAAAGTTTGTTTTTAGGCTTGAAACTATACTTTAGGCAGTAACACATGATGCTTCAGTGGAAGGTATGTCTTTCAAATCATGCCTTGCTTCTAGCTAAGTATTTTTTGTATGTTATCACATCATGTGAATAACATTTATATCATCATGAGTATTGTCATGACCTCACACTTACAAGACTAAACTCTGTGCTTTATTTACACATGCGAAAATAATCATGTTTAGCTATAAATTCCATTTAAGCCTAAAAAAAATGTTTGTGACATCTGAGCATGAGTTTGTTGTTCTGACTATTCTTTACATTCAGTACTGAGCATGTAGCCCTTTTCACATTTTTAAATGGAACCACATTTTAAGAGGGGAAGACTAATGAAAACTTTGCTGGTAATCTGGGATCAGCACTGTTCACCAACTTTTAATTCACATAAGTGCTAAGGAATTGACAATAATGTATGTGCAACCACTTACTGATAAGTAGACAACAGTTGAGGTTAAAAGTGACCCTGAGATTAGCTCAGCTGTTTAGGGCGTGGTGCTAATAATATCCAGGTTGTGGGTTTGATCCCTGTACAGGCTTACAGGGATTCACTTAAGGGCTGGGCTCGATCCTTTGCATCCCTTGCAACTCAGAATATTCTGTTATCTGTGTATCATAGCTCTTGAAGTTGCCATATTGAAATATTCCCTCTTTCCAAATATCTGTGTACAAAATGCTCAGGCTAGTATAAAAAGGATAAATTCTCAAAACCTAAAGAGGACGTAATGAGAAACAGGTCAGAATGTGGAGTTACTTAGTGAGGAATTGGGCGGGAGTGGGAAGCCCAAATGGCACGTCTTACATGGCTCTTGCAATCATTATTTTTCTTAAAACAAAAAGAACTCCTGCATTTTGAAGTTTAGATAAGAACAGAGTCTCCAGCCAAGATGGGTGAAACCCTCCTTGGAGGTATTGAAAGCCACATCTTCATACGCAAGGTGTCTTGGGGTGATTTTTATGGTGTATGATATATCCTATATCGTCTGCTTTATGCCCAGAAAATTAATTTTATGCCTTTCTGTGCCTGAGAGGGGAGGAAAAAAGAAAACAGTCCACAGGAATCTTTGTTCAAGGTCAAGTGTGGGGGACGCTTGCTGGCAAGAGTTTTTTTCTCTCATCTCGGTCTCTTCTTTTTTTTTTTCCTTCGAGCGGAAGACAGAGAAGTTTTTTTCCTTCCTTTTTTGGGACTTTGGTTTCTCTTTTTCTTCTGGACTTGGAGCGTCAGAACCTCGGAAGACCTCACTGGGAGAATTGGCTTCCCTCTGTGGATCCTCTCCACTGGTTTGGTGGGGGGGAAATTCCCCAGGTCGACTCAGCGAGAAAGATCAAAGCTGGAAGGACTTCTTCAGGTTTTTTTAGTTCCCTCTCCCAAGCGGGAGATTTTATTGTTTAGCATTATTATCCTTTCTTGGTTTTCTTCTTTCTCTATGTGTTTTGTTAAATAAATAGTTTTTCCTTCTTCATTTTCCTCCGAGGAAATATTTCTTTTTCCCGAACCTGGTGGGGGGAGGGGTGATTGAAATCCTGCTTTCCATCGGGGGATATTTCTCCCCTGGGTTTTGTCTCAAACCGAGACACAAGGAGAGAATATTGTTATAATTTATTTTGGGAGATATCGGAACTTTTATTTGGAAAACACCTACTTCAGAGAAGCATTTAGCATCACAGTTTTGAGTATAAGCAGGTAGACTTCACTTTAATTACCTTGTGGGTACCCAGGCCAGAGTCACAAGCACACAGAGATGACAACATTGCCAAGCTGACAGCAGCAGTACTGCAGCAAGTCTATGGTTTTGACTGTAGTATACTTGTCTTATCTCCATTGACACCTCTTCTGGGAGACCTGTTGAAGAGAAGTAACTTTTGGTATATGAAAAGAAAAAGATAACTGTGTGCAGGAAGAGTTTTTGACGAGAAATAGTAATGTCCTTCCTCAGCCTCCTCACATCCTCTTCTGTCAACCCATACATTATAAATAGAGTTGTTTTAATAGATCTTATACATTTTGCCTTTCAAGTCTTATACATCATTTTGATTGACATTAAGTCAATTACAGAGAAAATTCTAAACCATTTCTTAAACAAAAAAGAAATAGTTTAGCTCCTTTTTGTAACGCCTACATATCTGAAGAAAGATGAGCAACCTCTCTGTAATTTTGGAACCCCTGTAAAACATCCCTTTCACTGCATCCTTACTCTTAGAGATCTGTAAGGAATATTTAGGATCTGTGTAGATTTTAGCCCATTGCAAAAGTTTATTCTGCCCAGAGTTACCATCATTTATTTATGTATTTTTAAATTTCAAAAGCAAAGGACTTGTTATAGTCAAGTACAGTTCTCCCAAGCTAAACCAGATGAATATTTTACAACAATTGTAGCACATTGTGGAAAGATCAGAAATAAATAAATCAGCTGGTGAGCCATTATCGTTCACTTTACATAGTAAAAACCAAATATGGCTGTCATTTCCTGACTTTCATTGAAAATAAATTGAAAAAGTATATCATTCTTTAACCTAGCAAGGAAAGAGAGAATTGCCTAATATTCTGCAATGCACATTACTTGTGTAATATACATATTATAAAGGGGGGAAAAAAATGAAGGAAGGCGTGAGATGATTTGAAGTTGTAAAAGTGGGTTGTCATATCCCAGAATCATAAAAGACTCATTTGAAAGTGACAGAGGACAAAGAAGAAAAAAATCAATTAAGAGTAAGCAAAATAAATAGCAATTGTTTCTGTCTTCCTACACTGCTTTGCAGCTACTCTATCAAGCAGATAACAGGGTAGGTGGATGTGGGTGTTGTAAAGGTCCAACTGGCTCAAACCCTCAGATTTCTGATAGAGTGTATAACACTGAAGTATTACTTTTCAAGGATGCCAACATAATTACATAGACTTTTGATCTGGAAAGTAAAAGAAACTTATTATCAATTTTCTTCCAGCTCAGTGAAGTCACAAAAGCAAAGCAAAGAGTAAGCCCCTGTGGCTCTTTGTCGGTGTGTTCAGGGGCATACGAAGCTTTGGTAGCCCAGATGAATGAGCAGGGTTGTCCTCCATAAGATACCATCCTTTTCCCAAACACCTGACCTGGGAGTCAGTCATGCCAAGCACAGTTTTGATCTTCACTCCTCGTTGACCAGACTAAGCACCAAGCCCGGTAATTTGGTGAGTTCAGCCGCGTGACTCATGCTTGCCCTCCCACATCTGGCCACGCCAACAAAACTAATTCCCAGAGCAAAGAAACAATGATCAGCTTACAATAACTCTCCTCTGATGCAGGAAGTTTTGTACCCAGCAGCTATGCAGAAAGACTTCTTAATTTTTGTCACTTATCCCTTCTGCTGCTCAAGGGTGGTTCATCCCAGGTCCCACCACTTAATTACTCATTACTACTGAAATCTGTAGGAATTCCATAATCACAATTTTGGATTTCTTCAACAGCTCCATTAAGGTTTTCCATCTTAAGCACCTCAGATAACCTGTTCCAAAGGATGATTGATGGCCAACTGACATGTCCGGGGTGCTGAGAGCTACTGAAATGCACACTGATGAGAAACTTGCTCACAAAGATAAAGGGTGTTTTTTGCAATTTGATTATACATTAAAAACACTGTCCAGTTTTCCTCGGAGCAGCTGCTGGTCATACATTAATTACCCTTTAGAAAAGACCATTACCAAAGGCTAAAAAGGTTTAAATCTGTTGAGGAGAAAATACTTGTCCTGTAAAATATTTTTTAATACTCAAGATGTAATGACTTCCTTCAGAAAATAAATGCCAGATTCTGTGTTTAGGGGAAAGTAAAGAGCTACATAGTGTTCAGCTCCTTCAAAGGACATAATGAGACACAGGACATGAATTATATTCTAATTTGTAGTACCCTAATTGTGTCAGATTACATGGAGAAATAAACAAAGCCTTTTCCATATAATATACCTGACAAGCATCTTTGAAGCAATTTCCAGTGAGCCATATTTTTATGCATAGTCTTATTAAAAAGTAAAGGAAATTAGAGAGCATATTTGACAGATAAAATTAGAAAATTAATGGACACAGATAATCCACTCAGATATTCAGAACAGGTGTATGAAGAACCAAATTCAAACACATTTTTCAATTCATGAAAAGTGAATGGTACGATTGGTTTGCTCTCTTATTCCTTAGTATTATTAACTTACATACATGCATACCAAGAGAAGCTTCAGTAAGTACTGACCAAAACTGGAAACATTTTTTATCAAATCCTTTATATATACTAAATCTGACACAGTCTGGTTCTCCCTTCTTCTCCCTCCTTCTCAAAAATATCCATTTATACATTGTACTCCAAGTCAAAAGCATGCCAATGTTAACTGAATACTAAATACAACTATCATCGCAACAATATTGCTTTATTGTTGCTTTATTGAATAGACATATTCACATAATGTGAATAAATTCCTGGTTTGTGAAAAAACTCATAGAATAATTTTCTTTTAACTTTAAACTCTCTGCTATTTCTTGCAGCAGTCTTGGGAAAATGTATTAAATAGTTCACATTTTTCCTCGATTCTTTTTAAATACAAGATTTAAAGTGGATGTGAGATGTGTGTATCTGTGCACATTTTAAATGTCATTATATGAAGTTCTGTGCATGACTGTTCATTTTTATAGCCACTGGCAAAGCTCAAATTGATTTTGAACTTTACATCTGCCATAGGAATGCATATTAACAGAAGATGGACAAACCTGCAACTTCATATAGTGGCTACTGTGTAAGTGACAGATCTTACATCTGCTGGGAATAGTGGAGTTCAGGACTACTGTCATCAGATTCTGTCCTAAAGGATGCTTTGTTTTCATTGTATTGAGCATATTCTACCCAAGGATATATTTTTTACAAAATTTCCTTAACTAATTTTTATTGAGCAAAAAGTAAAGAAATAATCTTCAAAATTTGGCACTGGATAAAATAGTCTTTTGATGATGATTATTTATCTGCAGTTTGGAAAGGTAGTACAAGAAGATAGAAATAAAATAAACCACAGTGTGTGGTGTGCCTTAGATGTGGCATTGATTATGCGGCTGTGACTTTTCCATTGTGCCCCTGTTCCTGCCACCCAGTCAAGCTCCTGACAGTAATGATTCAGGTTCTCATTCTTACTGAGCAACCTTTTCTATTTCTGTAAAAAGGCTTTTGGCTTCTAAACAGGTGTAACCCTTTTTTCTGTACCTCATTAGGCACTTTGCCAAGGAGAGAAAGGCTGATTCAACTTTCCTGTCAAACCGTCTCTTTTCAAGCGGCACCTTTGAAAGTGAGATCTGATATTTTGCTCATGTGTCTGGGCTCAAGTTTGGAAGGCAACAGAACATTCCTGGTTATCCCAGAAATAAAATTCTTAAGCTTTAAGACTGACATTGGAACATGGGGTTTTGTTCCCGCATCTCTCACTGAAAAAATATATTTTGTCTCAAATATTTCCAGTAAATTTGACCACAGATAAATAGACCTATCATGGTTATCTTAAGATGTAATTATTCAAATGAAAAAAGCTTTTCAGAAGATCAGTTCTGATGGTTTTTACTTAGGAAACATTTGCTGTGGAGTAAAAGAGGCTTCAGCCCATGCAGAAGCTGAAAAAATAGATTAATGTTAATATAGTTATACCTGGTGTGCTTATTTTCTACATATTTGGTCTGCAGTCCTCCTCAAAACGTAGTAGGATGTTCCTTGCTCTGCTGAGCTATCTCAGTGCCAGTGCCTTTCTGTGTACACTGCAGTAATGATGTCCTGCAGTTCCATTGCCCACAGTTAACAGAGCTCCTTTTCTGGAGGAACGATGCCTTGGATGTCCTTTGTTTTGATTCTGTCAAGGTGCCTTGCCAAGTCATTTCAGATCCCTTCTGATTCAATGACTTATTGGTGAACAAAAGGCCATCTCACTCTATTTTCATCCTTTCCAAGGTATTTCTGCTAGCAGAAGGCCTAGGGACAAATGTTCTGCATTGGAAGTCTCACCTCTAACCTGGTTGCAAGTTGGTGTGGGGCAACTTTTACACCTACATAGATCACAGTTAAATGATGAATGTTAAGGCTAAGGTTTATGCAACCAGCTACAACATTTAGCTGGACCATTCCACATGGAATAAATAGTGATTACATGATGCCTTCTCTAACTAGTTTTAATTACAATTGTGGGTGCAAGTGTGGATGTGCTGAACGCACAGATAAAAATAATTTTTAAAAAAATCACCAGTTTTTTCTTGCGAATTTTTAGTTTGTTAAATCTCTACTGTAGCTGTCATGTGCCAAAGTTGTGTGTTCAGGATTTCAACAGTCACTTCCTAAGCTAAAGCTAAGCCTACTTTGTGCATTTGATCATAGTCTCAGCCTATATTTATCCTCTTGCTTGCCTGTTTTTCTACTCAGCCAGCACCTACACATTTCTCCCCTCACCCTGGACTCAATCCAGCTTAGGAAATGAGATCTCCAGTGCTTAGCCACGGGACTTGCACACTGTATGAACAGAGATCAGCTGACTCCAGCAAAGCTGTGGGGGCCTGACTTGCTCCAATCATTTGGTGATCAACCCTGTGGTTGTGACCAATGAGTCACAGCAGCCAAGGGGTGTTGTGTTGGGAAGAATCACCCAGGCTGGTGGGGATCTCAGCTGGGAAGCAGGAGCTGGCAGTGGCCTGGCAGTGGGGTCAAGGCAGGCTGACCTCAGCTGCGGGGCCTGCCTGGATCCAAATCTGAGCTCAGCACCATGAACCAGCTTCCTTGGCTTCCAGCCTCAGCACGGGCAGAAAGGGAACATCCCACTCATCCGAGACCACATGCAGTTGTGCCACCATAACACCTTCACCACTATAGCCTCCCTTAGACTTCTACCATACAAGCTTAAAATTAATAACGTAAAGAAAACAAAGGAAGAAATTAATTTAAGAAGCTCCTGTTGATGCCAGCTAATGTGTCCACCTATCCAGAAAAAGAAGATTATATATACAAGTTACAAAGAATGTTTGCAAACATTATCGTTAATGTGCACACCTTATCAACATACATTGATTTTATACACATCCTTTAATTTGAATAGCTTTGATTTTCTGTCTGGAAGACAAAAGAGAACATTAATAGCCATCGCTTACTGAATTTACAGAGTTGTGCATTAGCTCCTCTAAAATGGTCTTGTGTTTGTTATGCTTTAAATATTAATATTTAAAATAATATTATGAATGCTGGTAACCTGAGTCATGTAGACATTATAGAAATAAATTGCATATTTGATATTAATTCACCCTGTTACTTCCTATCATCCTCCATAAAATAGTATACTTCTTGCAAAGCTACCAATTGCAATCTCAGTGTGCCGGTTTATTACCTGTATAGATATCATTATTCCCCTGTGACAGCAAAGTCAAATTCAAGGCATTTTTCACAAACTAGGAAAAATTACCTTTCCAGTGACATATGACACAACCTTCAACTACTAAATGAATCCAAGAAAAATTCTCTTTTGGGAAAAGACCTTGCATATGATTTGTCAGCCTTAAAATATTTCTTGAGGAAGTTAATGCTGAGACACTTTATAACTGAGGACTGTTTTCTGTTTATATTTAAACTGTACTCTGCTATGATGCATTTCAGAACCAAAACTACAGAACAAAAATTTGCTATGTTTTAGTTGTACAAAGACTGTTAGGCCCTCATGGTGAAATCTGAGACCTTATTGGAAATCTCACATGAAAACCGTATTTGTAAATGTCATGTCACGATTTTAAGCACTGAAGTGTTCCAAGAGATTGATGCTGTGATGAGGAGCCTGAGGAATGGAGACTAAAACCGAGGTGAGATGTCTGGGGATTGACAGGGGAATTAAAGTAGAACGAAGGAGTAGAAGCAAAAAGCATCACCTTTGGGGAGAAGGGGAGGACAGAATGATATTCATAAGAAGAACACATTCTTTCCAAACTCTCACCCAGATTTAACCTCCCTTTTGCTGTTGCTAAAGTTGTGTCTGTAAAGATGATTGGCACCTGGGCTCCTTAGTGGTGGCCCATATGCAGGATGATAACCTAGAGATGCCTCTGCACCCCACAGTAACTGAGATGGAGAGAGTACACTGTGCCTGCCCACAGCCCAATGAAGGGTTAATGGCTTAATTACCTCCCCTAGCTGAGATCAAGCTGTGGATCTAAACCAGCTGCTGTAAGAGACAGCTGCCTGGGCATCGAGGAGCAGCAAATGGGGGGGGATTGCTTGCTGCCCTGGAGGCTTCAGAGATACAGGCTAACAGGAGTGGTAGAAAAAGCTATATGGAGAGGAAAACTGCCAAGCAGGGAGATAAGAAGTTGTGACAGAAGAAGGAGAGGTAGGGAAGAGTGGTCTGCTAGTGCTTACTCTAAAGCAGTCAGTAAGAACATTTCTGGACATCCCACCTGAACGGACTAGAGTGTTCAAAATTAGAGTAAGGGCTCATAACTGAGTTTGCAAGCCCTTGTACAGGGTCACAGGGTGGTGGTCTTATGATTGGGTAGGGTGACATGGAATGAGGATGCTTGTCTTCAATCATGTACAGCAGGCTTCTGCTGCCTTGGTGAGATTCAGCTGTACAATACAGCTCAGCGCTGTGCAGAGACCCCGAGGCTACCTCTGATGGCAGCACTGTGACAACTGTGTCGTGCTTGCTCTTGCACAGGTGATCTTGCTGAAAAACATGTTGGAGCAGTCTGAACAGCACAGTGTTTAAAGCAGCTAAACCTCTTCACCCCAGCTGTATCACAGCTCTTCCAGGTGATGCTGTGCTATATAGACATACAGAAAATACTGCAAAAGCAAGGCTCTGGGGTTTGCAGAAACAGGGTGACACTGCTAGTCTTCTCTATCCTGCAGACTTGAAAAATTGAATTAGCCATCTGCATATTCATATCGTCTTAGAATTGGAATTTCCTGGGGTCTGGAGAACTTGCATTTCAAATAAAACTGTGGGAAATTATTTATGTACGTAACTTTTCAAAAGCAAATTGAGCAGCTTTCTTAGGAAGGGAGGTACATGAAAATCATCTCAGGAGTGGGGCACGCAAGATGGTCACATCCCTGAAAAACAGAGGTCTGGATTCTGTCACTGTCTGACTTGAGCCTGGCTATTCGTGAGCACAGCTGAGAGTGAGAAGGTCACTGCGCCCAGCTGGGGCTGAAGGGCATCATGCTTTGTGTGTTTGGTAGGAGACTGACCTGGTAGAAGCATAGCTTGTGGTGTATGCCTGTTGTTTCTGATGCAGCGGAGGCTAAAAACCCCTCATAGAAAATGGAACTCAGTTCTATTAAGTACATCCCAAAAATAACACAAGGACCTTCTGTACAAACAATGGTAGCAATCCTGGGCATCCCATTACTTATTTCTATAGAGTATTTGTTTTGTGCCATTACACTGACTCTCACCACTTAAACATTGATACTTTTTCAGAATTTCAGAATGTCAGAATTTCAAGCATGTAAAAAAACCCCCCAAACATTTATTTATATCTCATTTTTAAGCATGTGGCTATTTCTCAGTACAGTAAGTGCAACTTTCCAACAGGCAGGTTGCCAGTCTATGTCTTCTGGTGCTGGTAATTATGTAGAACCACCTGGTAACTGATCATAGTCTGGTCTGTGTGAAGGTTTGGGAGGCAAAAGGTGGGGAAAGAGTGATAAGAATAACTGATGCATGGTGGAGTCATGCAGGCTGTCTCTGTAGCTGTATCCTCAGCAACTGCTGAAATGTGAGCACAGGGTGAAAGCTCTCTCCCTTGCTGTGTGTCATTCTTCACTCAACCTTATTGTAGCTCCTTTCCCTCCTCCTGTCTTCTCAGTAGAGAAGCATTTGCCCATTGATGTTTTGCAGTGGGTGGCTGTTCAGCTCACAGTGAATTTTGGAGCATGATTGGGTATCCCAGGCATTGCCATTCCAGTGTTTCCATGGGGTGTAGCATCCTGACACCAGTCAGTCACTAACAGATCTTTTCCTCAAGGGCTTTTCCAGTGTTTGGAGAGCTGAAGTTAGCGAAGGGGCTATGGAAGAAGGCTGTGGCTGTACTCAGAAGTCAGCTGCTGAGTTTTCTCCAGTCTGGGCTAGTGAGCCAAGTGTTAGACCATCCTTTCTACTGTTTGACCTGAACTTACTGTGTTTGAACTTATCTAAGGCTCAGAAATACTGCTGGAGACCTACACACTTGTTGGTAGGGCAGTTTACTGGGCTTTTCATCCTTGGGAAATTTCCCTGAACTTCAATGCCTGCTGTGGCATATGCTTCTGTGAAGCTCCTTCGTCTCTTTCCATCTAAGAAATAGCTACATCTGATCACGGGAAACTGCATTTTCCTCTATTTTCCGTCACTTGTTCTGATTGTATGTCTTAAGGATGATACCTAATTTCAGTAAAACCAAAGGCTACCATTTAAAATAACCCCTCTCCTTACCAGAAAGATTACCTGACATGTGACTGCTTGATTAAATTTAAGAGATTTTCAGGGATGACTTATTTTGCTTTATAAGTCTGTATTTAGCAAGAGAGAATGCAAAGGAGCTGGCTAGATAAAAACCAGAATCTGTAAGCTTAAAGTGCTTTTAATGTGCATGCAGAACAAAATGAGGGCTTATAACGTGCAAAAAATTATTTTTCTTGTAGCTTCCAAACTGTCAGCATTAAGAAAAGGAACAAAAAGGATAATGAAAGTAACAGAAACGGCTCTTTAAAAATGAGAAACATCAAAAACATTCCCTCTGCTCCTTCAAGAAGACAAACTGACCATAATTCCACTGTCCACAGTTGTCCAAGTAATGAATGAGGAGTGTTTGAGCTGTTCTGTAAGGTGAGGGGACAACTTAGTCATTAGTGCTGTATTAAACAACACTTATTGTGACCACGCTCCAGCCAAGTTTTGATCTGAATGTCCTTTGCAGTACACGTTCCCTGACACTTTAAATTTTTATATATGCTTTTTAATTTCTGTGCTTTATCCGCAGAAAGAAAAGCTGGTGTGTGCAAATCCACCCTGAATTTCACAAGCAAGTATGCTATGATGCTGTATCTGATCATTCATCTTTTCCAAAAGTGGGATTAGTGGGAGTTTATGACTATCTAGCTTTGCTTCTCTCGAAAAGGTGTTGCAAAACTAATGTCACTAAGATACAAAACTATTTTTCTTGTGGCAAAAGTCACACAAGTCAGAGCTTGCCACTTACATTTTCCAGGGTAAGTTTGATGATTATCCTGTAAATGAACATTGATTTTTTTCTGTAGATCCCATTATTTTCAGTTCAGAGAGACTGTTCTGTCTTCTTGCATACCTATTATAAATGAATAGCAAACACGTTTGCCATACATTATTGCTTTTTTCCTTAAAAAAAGAGATGGCCTAAACCCTTAAACCAAACCCTCCCCCTTCCCCAGGATGTTCTGAATGCCAGATCCAGACTATTCTTAGTGCGGGAGATATTTCTGTGCTTTTATAACTGGCTGACCCACAAGGTGGCACTAAAGAGAAAAGTGACAACTTGGCTAATGAAAAGTGAAAACCAAAGGCAAAATACCATATGCTGAATCAATATTATTTTAATTAGGAGCATACTTCCTTTATTGTCAGCTAAACTTTATTTTGTGAAAAGCCTTAAAGCTATATAGCAGCAAAGATGGTTCATTGCCCCCATCCCACATCAAAAGTTAAGTTTTTAAGAGAATGAACAAGGCACAGGTTGTCTGCTTATCACAGCTCCAGAATCTTAAGGAAGATGATTGTGAACAAAAGGTAGTTAATTAATTTTCTTCTCTAAGGAATAAGGAATTCAAGTGAACTAAATCCTGAAAACTTCTTTTCAGTCATTAGTCATGTTGGTAAGAGATATGACACAAGGAATTACTTATTGCTCACAATGTGAATGTATTTTCTACTGGAATGTTTTGATTGTTTAATTTTTGTGGCTTTGTTGTTAAGTGTTCTTGTCTTACTTCATGAGCAAATAATTTGAAACATTGGGTTCTGGGATCATGACTTTTATACCAAAAGAGGTTAATCTTGCCACTTTGATGATGAATATGAATCCTCACCAAAAACAGCTTAATCATTAAACACTTTCTGAGATCCAAGTTATATGTGAGTAGTTAGATTAACAGTTTTCTAACAAGAAACTAGCAGCCATGACTGCTGTAGACTGTTCTGTAGACTGCTGACATGAAGCTTACAACATAATGAAAAAAATTATATCTGAGTCATTTTTAGACCTTTATAACCAGACTAGTTATAATATTTTTAATTTTCCTGAGATGAGCGCCTATGGTATCAGAACTATTATGGGCGATAGGGGGCAGAAGTTTACTTGCAGAAACAAACTCAAAATAGTACTTATGCATTAAGAAGAAAATCCTTAAAACCATTATGAAATATTTTTCTCTGAATTGAGTGGTGTTACAGAATACCCGGTAGTGTGCTCTGGGGCCCATCAAATGATCAGATATATTGGTAATGTATTTTGATCCTTAATGAAATTGCAACTTTACAACCACTCTGGAAATCAAGCGTGACCCACAGGTAGCTTGAAAGCCTTGGATCTAGAATTATTACTAAGTAGGATATTTTCATGTATTTTAAACATTGGTTACATTATCGGTGATGCTGCTGCATTTACAATAGTTTTATCACTACAAATAGTTACTTGTTTTGTTTTTGGTTTTATTTTTTAAAATCAATAACTGGTATTCTACACTCAAACACTTTGTTCGATTCATTCACATTATTCATTTTGTGAGGAAATTGAAGCATCTAATCCTCAGGATCCTAGTAAAAAAAAACCCAGACAAATTTTGGCTAAAAAGAGCACTGACACAAACAATCTCACCCAGTCAGCTGAACTCATCTTCCCTTTCATAATTTGTTCCCCCCATTTATGATTCACCTTCAGCACTTGCTCTGTATTAAAGGCCAACCCAAAGAAAGTCATGTTCTGACAGGTACCAGTGCTTTCTTGGAATGAGTTATAAAATCACAGCAACCATGAACTCATGCTGGCTTTTTTCCTTGCAGTCCTTATTCAGAGAAAATTGGGGGTCAGTCAGCATTTAGACTGAAGAATCTCACAGAGATTCTGTTTATAGACGTTTGTGATTCTTTTGACAGATCATTCTTCCTGAAGGATTGTTGTGGGCTGCACTTCCCTCAGCTGTTAAATTTTGGCCACATTTCTGAAAAAAAATTGCCTATTTTATGCTTATGCTGGACATTTGGCAAATCAAAGACCTCTAAGGTATTTTGACTGTCAAGATCAGTGGAGGTGATCACTGAAGGCTGAGATGAGTATCAGTGCACGTATCCTTACTTAGGGAGTCCGTAGCAGGATACAAAAGGTTGTGGAGGAGCCAACAAAATACATTCATATTCTCATATAAATGTCTACTGGACACAAATATGGGCCTGAGGCAGGTGATGGTAAGTATTCTTGCATACAGTGGAGCTCTCTAGATAAGCTGAATCAGGAGCCCCACAAAGGAACATCCATATTTTTGCCTCGCAAAATGGAAATGGGATATTGAAAGAAAAAAAAGAGTACAGTATATTTATAATGACTACAGTATGTTTATAATGACTACAGTGTCATAAAATACACAAAACTCTGTATTGAAATCCAGTTCCAGAAGTCTGAATATTTATTGTAGAGTTTAATGGATGAAGAGATTATTCACAGATGTCTTAAAAAACGGGGTTTAATCTAAATTTTAATGGAAGTAAACCCTTGCCTTTCCCACTACAATGTTCCATGTATTTTTTAATGGAAAAGGTTCGGTAGATAAGACACAATCTAGCCATGTAAATGTTGGTTCTTAATACAGTCTGGAGTTTCCACAAATAATTCTTCTTCTCCCCCTGAGACTTACTTCTTACTACTAATTGATTCCAATTAGCCAGTTTTAAGTGTAATTATTCAGTGAAAGAAACAAACACTATTATATCTATGCTCTGCATTCCACTACTAAAAACATGGCATTATTAGCATTGAAATGGTACATGCTTGGAAAAAAACCCCAAAACTTCAAGAAGCTGTGTTTAAAAACACTGAGAAAACATCCCTTGTAAATAAGTTGGAATACACTTTAACTAAAACTTGCTAGTGGAGAATGAGGACACTTGTTTTCTTTCTTAAATTACTGCTGTAATGAAGAAAAAGAAATGAAAGGAAGAAAAAGAAAAATCAGTTGCTGAGTAGATGTGAATAAATATGAAAATAGAACATCTGGAAAAAAGAACACATCTCAGACACAGAAATTGTTAATTTAAAATATTTAGTTCTCATATGAAAGTAGATATCCAAAAACTTGAGAAAGAAAATGCTGACTCTTGAAAAAAGAAAAAGAATTATGACTTTGTAGGATACTACTGAGTAGTTTAAAAGGACTGGAATACAAAGGAAGTAAATTCCACAACAAAGGGTGATGAGGGTATGATTTCAAGGCACAGGGTGAATAAAAGCAGCAGGTGGCCACTGGGGCCTGGTGGTACACAGATGATGCTCTATTGATGCCTCCTCTGATGTCCCTTCCAGCTTGAGAGGTGATAGGAAAGCAAGAGGTGATGATAGGAGAAAAAGGAAGGGGGGAAGAAAAGGATAGAGACTGCTAGGGAGCCTCTCTGTCCTGTGGCAAACTTCCATCTTCTCATTATATAGGACTTTAACCACAGCACCAAGCCCCTTTCTCATCTGTTCCTTTAAAAAAGCAAACCCAAAACTTGCCCAAGATAAAGCTGTATCTAGACATCTGGACATCTCTAGTTATAAACTAAACACAAATAGTGCTTACAGCCAATGAACTCAAGTAAGAAAAAGGTCATTTATACAGGTGACATGAGGGTGAAGGAGCAGAAAACGATGGAAGGAATGTTCCTTTCCTTGGTATGTTTAAGCCAGCACAAATCACTGTGTGTCAGCTTGTTTTACAATCCAGTGTTTTCACTTTTAATTAGAAAGTCTTTCCCATAGCATTTTTCTTAGCAGCAATTTTTAAACTAAACAGAAGGTGTATTCCCCAGTGCCATATGTTAAACCTGACATGTTACTGAAAATGTCTTCTGGAACAAAACAAAAGAAAACCAACCAAAAAACCACTAAAGATAGGATCACTGTCCCAATCCACTCCCTTTGGCCTACTTGTAAGCCTCAAGAGCACACAACTGTCCCATTAGGTAGTGTCAATTCTTTGGGGAATTAGTCATAACTGAAAAGCTAAGGAATGATGGACTGATAATTCCTTTTTCCTGCACTGGCAACTTGTGTGGCTGGAAACAGTCATCCCCCACTTGGTCTTGTCAGAAATAGCCACATGGAAGCTGCATCTGGGCGAAGTGAGTGGCTCATAATACTCTGAGAGGTCATCTTATTGATGTTTTTTGACCAATACATTAGTAGGCTATGAAGTGTAGTCCATTTTAGGATTTAAACAGGAGGGATTAAGACCTATGGGTATCCTTGACTTTAAAGTACACAAGGAGAATTCAGCTATGACCAGGTAAATGCCTGACTGAGGCTGAAAGGGTCACTGGAGCACTGACTGATGTGGGTTAATGCAGTCCTTTTTCCCTGTAATTTTGTCCAATATAAATTCCAGTTGATTTTGGGCTTTGCATAGAAGGATTTTTTTTTTTTTTTGTGAGTAGTATCAGTATGATATAGTCTGTCTGGAAACCTCTGCTATATCCAGATGAATGAAGGATGGATCACTTGGATTAAAAAGCAGCAATAGTTAGACAGACTCAGAAAAATGTAATATGCCAATCCCTGGGTTGGATGAACTGTATCCAGCTGCATGATATACAATGAAGTTGCTCATTTATAGTGCTTTTCTTCCAAGACTGTAAAGCACCAGTGTGAATACTGAGCGGTGTTGTGTGCAAGCTTAATGTAACATAAACTACAGCTTTATGCAGGTCCCTCATCAGCTCTTTGCTAGCCATGCTATAAGCTGGTATAGAATTGGAAACTGTGCTATCTGAAGTTTATCCATGTTTCTTCTGATACTTGTCTAGGGAGGGCCATCTCCATAGCAATTCAGTTAAGGTGAGACATACTGTTTTATTTTGTATGAGTACCTGAAACCCTAGGCTATAAGCTCATAAAATGAGATTGCATACAAGATGTTGACGGCCTAGGGGAAGTTTTGAACAACAGGGAGTCATTATCAGGTTTTTGCTGAAAAAATGATCCATGATCTGATGTATTTCCCAACAATCTCTGCAGAAAGACCAAAGGAGTTGCAAGCTTCAGAGGGAATACCCATGAAATCCATGTCTATGTTTATAATCATGGACAAATGAAAAACCAAGAATTTTTTCCCCGATGGACACACAGGTTTTTTGGGAAGCCACATGCCTTTGTATTTTCTCAGCAAAATGCCTATATATAACAGTCTGTACACTGAACTACTTGCAGAGAGTAGCATTTTAGAACAAATTACTAAGTTAATACCTTCTTTGACCTGTATCTGGTCAAGCTATATTTTAGAAACCTGTCATTACTAATATGAAGAAAAGGTTAATCTAGTAATGTGAAGTTTTAGAATGATGGATGATTTGAGGCACACGAGCTATTTAACACAATACCTAGCTGCACCTTCTTATTGTAAGTCTCCAGACTGACAAGACCAAAGAGGAGAGGTTGCAAACCTCTCAATACTTTGTTTGAGCAATGATGAAAGTTGGAGGTAAATCTAGACAGCCTTAATTCCCATCATTCATGCCTTGTGACAGTTTTCGGAGTGCTATTTCAACCTGGCATAAAAGGAATCAGCCTCATGGCTCATTACTAGCATGCACCTTAAACCTTTTACATACCCTCTCCAATACTGACCCTTTAATTTATAGAATAATACTGTTGCAGGTAAATTGTGTGACTGACTCCTTTGGCAGGGGTTGGAAGGTCTCAGCCTGGAGAGTTATGTATTTGTTATCTGTACATCAAGAAGGCCAGAATGATGCTCCTGTGCTGTCACACACAGAGATGTACCTCCCTCTTTACAAGTGGCAGAGCTGGTTACCCCAACTGCCTGCTACCCACAGCTTTTCTGGGAAGCCTTCACAAAAACCTTAACCTATGAAATGTGTAACTATCCAATTGTATTTAATTAAAAATGACTAAAAATTAGAAATGTCTGTAAATGGGACATACTGTACCAATTTATTCCAGGCTACTTCTACTCTTGAATCACATCTTTGCCTGAATGTCTCCCTGCACTGCTGACAAGAACAAACATAACTGAAAGTGCAGTTCAGAGAGCGACAGAGGGAAATGCTGCCTATTTTACTAATGCCTGATACTGACAGCCTGCACACAAAATCTTAAAAGCACTCAGGCACTTCCTTTTGTGCCCACTTTTAAAGGGTTTAATGAAACATACAGAAACTGACATTTTAAACCTGTAGCTTTGGATGTTATTTTGCCATGTCAGATTCTTTTTTTTTTCCCCAAATCACAAAGTTTTCTACCTTTCTGCATCAAACTTCAATCAACAAATAGTGAAGGCTGTTTTCGGATAATAAAATGTTTCTGTTCGTTGACCTGTTATAACAGGTGGGCAGCCAAGTATCACCACAGGAAATATGTGGCAATGCAAGTTATTGAGCAATATCTTAGCCCTCCTAGGACATACAAACACAATTAGCAAGTGTATCAACATAATTCTAATTAAGAATTGTTAAGATTACAAACCTTTATTAGACTGTGCTGCAAGATAAAAATAAAGGCTCGTTTCTTTCCAGAGACAGTAGACCTGAGTACAATTCTTCTATAGGAATATATAAGGAAGCTAGTAAACTTCTTATACTGAATCTGGTAATCCTTAAACTGGTTTGAGTGTCAATAAATGATCATTTGTATTCTGCAACAGCATGCAAAGCGATGTAACACTTCTTGAAGATGTCAAAGATTCAGGACAAAGAGAGATTAGACATTTCCTCTTGAAGTAAAATGGCTAATACATCACATTTCACAAAACCCTTCAGGTTTGCTTTGCTTATGAAAGAAGTGTAGGACTTGATTTTTATTTTTTGTTCTTTTTTCTTCACTATGGAAAACAAGGCCTTTATCCTGCAAATTGTTATGTATGTATTTAACTTGACATACAGCATATATTGCCATAGATTCCACAGGACTGAATGCTGCAGATAGACAGATCTGTAACTGCTTACAAGATTGGAGGTAAAGAGCTTCAAAAAAGAAAATGAACAGAGATAGTTTTTGAAGTATGCAAGCAAAATAAGGAGAACAGAGATGCTTTCAGACATTGATCTAGATCCTTGCTGTATACATTAATTCTGTGTTTCTGCAGACCCTATGTACAAAAGTTTGGGTGTAGGTGGAGAAAGTAGGATGATTCAGTTTTCCAGACAGGGGTTCACTCCTAGGGGTACTCAAGCCAAGTGTTGCTGTATTACCGCAGGCAGCATTTAACATATCTTTAAATCCCTCCAGCCGAGGAGTAGGGGTTCACCACTGGCAGGAAGGAGAGTAAGAGAGAGAATCCTGGGGCCGCGGAGTAACGGCAGGGGGATTTCTGAAAGTCCCAGCCAACGCTTACGGCGCGATGTTTTTCTGGGCATATTAATCCTATCGATTTAAGTAGGAGTATTTATCCTTTTCTGAGCTCCATCCTCACGTTAGTATGACAGCACTATTGTCGTCCAAACACGCAGTCGGCGGCTCTTTATTAAGTCTCTATAAATATGACACAGTAAGGGCGTTCAATATTTATGTGGAGAGCACACGCATTTGTGTGTAATCCCGGGCAGTCCTGCGGCTCGCAGGCTTTGCAGCCTCCCCCTTCCCGGCGCAGCTCGGCCCTCGCCCTCCGCCCGCCCCGGCCGGGGCTCCCGCCGCCGCCTCAGCGACCTCCCCC
>VZTN01019998.1:20378-73759 GCA_013400515.1 Erpornis zantholeuca | reverse complement strand
AGCGGAGCGCTCCGCCTGCGCGCCCCGCCTGGGCGGGCAGGGCAGCGGGGAGCGGCTGGCGGGCCGGGAGATGCTCTAGCGCAGCTCGGGACGGACCGTGGCAATGAGCAAACTTCCAGGGGTGGCACCAGTGAGGCAGACGGTCGGCTAGGGCAGGCCGGAGCGGAGACTCCGGGTCTGTTTCACATAAAGACTCTGTGTCCGGCTGCCGTGTGCCCTCGTGTGACAGAGCCTTGTCAGATTACAAATAGCGGCGTGTAGGGAGTGAGACTTCTGTTTGTTTTTATTCTATTAGGTAAAGCAAAAACCTGGTGTGGTGTGTTTTGACATAAGGTGAATACGTTTACACCTGCTGCAGCTGGGTCGCTATAGATTTACACTCTGTGACCCGGCAAACCTGATTCGTTTGCGTGCGGGACAAGATTCCGTCTTGATCTGTATTTACCCACGTTGTTATAGCCCCTTGGGTCCCGGTCGAGGCCCTTGCTATGGTAGGCAGGGTCACTGTGGAGGCCCCCGTTTAGCCACTTACCGAGGCTTTCTTTTTAAAGGTGTTTTCTAACCGCAATGAGGCTTCGTAATGGAAAAGACATGCGGGATGGACTTCTTGATAGTTCTGCCATGGTTTATAATTGTAGAATTGGATTCTTTTTAAGCTGTCCTTTCTGTGCAGTGGTAGGTTTTCTCTTCCTGAATCTTACTATTTTAGATTGTTTTCACAATCTAACAAAGATTTAGAAACAAAGATTTTATAGTTGGAAGAACTGGGCAAAAATAAGTCAGATGAAAAGCATTCTCACCAACTCGATTAAGTCAAAAGCCCTTTTATTAGAACAGATTTTCATTACTATGATTACTGACAATTTTAAAAAGCCTGATATTAGAACTGCAAGCAGGATTGAAATTAAGTTTTTGCAATTTGTCATCACAGTGAAATAAAAAGGAAATTTGAAAAAGCACGGTTGTAAGAAAAGATGCGGATAAAATGCCTTTTATCACGGTTGACTGAATGGTTGGGGTAATTGGGAGTTCTTACAGACCTGTATTAAAATGGGCAAATCAGAAAACAAAATACTGCTAACAGCAGGGGGTATAATTCACTTTAAAAATCTGAGAAGTTATTTAAGCAGTTATTATTCTCGTGTACTTTGACTTTGTGTAGGAATAATTGAACTGTCAAATAGGTGTGGCAGTGACATTTCTCCAGAGTTACTGTACTACACTTCAATACAGATCCCCTAGTTAAGATTTAGAAACCATCTGCCCCCCTTCCCCCTCCCCCCCCCAAATTTTTCACTATTTCAGTCATCAGGATAGTTTAAGACCCAGGTAAAATGGTAAGATGTTTTTCACAGTGCTCTGTGCGTAACTTTCCAGATACAAATTGCTTTGTTTTTAATACACTTAAGTATATTCACACCGGGCAAGATGCTTACCTTAGGTAGGGTAGCATTGCTATACTGTAATCAGTGACATGTTTTTCCTTTACACCAGCTCACTTATATTTTTTTCAGTAAAACATTTTTAAAACTGCAGTCATTGTTGTAGTTCCAGGTGTTAAATAGAAGAAGTGCTTTTCCTTTTTAAACGTCACAGGCTTAGTGACTCACTATAGTTTAAAGTGAACAATACCCATTCTAAACCATGGAACATTTTTGATGAGAGAGTGCTCTTACAGTAATAATTTGCATTTTGGTTAATAACCCACTTTTTAATATAATACATATAACCATTTTTAGTTCTTAAACATGGACACCTTCTGTTATTATAGACAGACAGACTTGCATGCTCTGGGAGACCTTGGTGTTCCAGCAGTGCTTTGATTTTTTGACATCTTTATATTCGATTAAAATACAGCAGCCTCATTGGAGTAGTAGTCGCTATAAAAGGGTCTAAACCATCATTTTTCACTTTTGTTGTACATGAGGAGAAAATAACTCTGCTGTGAGGCATCACAAACATACTAATGCCTTCACTTTATGATTTTTTCCCCCTAAAGTTAGTTTCTGTGGCCTTCACAGGTGAAAGTTGTAAATCAGCCTGAAATGTAAGAGCTGTGTAAAAGTATTTATTTTCTGACTAAAATCTTTCCTACTGTACTTGAAATGTAAAATGCAAGTGATATGCTACAAATTTATTTTGCATTATGTGCTAGAATTTATTGACAGAATCAACAGAATTATAGTACAGAGCTACTGTAGAGTAGTGCAGGAATATGCAGGTGTAATATAAGTGAACATCAAAATCTGGCATAAATGAAAAGGGAAAAAATTCTTACATCACAGACAAAACAAGCAGACAATTCTTTAGTCTTGTAACAACTAAGATGTCAAAATAGATAGATTGTTGAGGAAACACGTCTTTCTTTAATAGACAAGGCGGAATTAAAACACCTCCAAGTTACTGCCATGGGTATTGTGAGAAGACAGGCTGTGAGCCTGTTATTCCCTTAAATACAACCTTTTATGGTGGTATTTTGGGGAATTTGAGGTAAAATGTTGGTACCCAGAGAGGCGTATAAAGGGAAGGATGAAATAGTCAGCCTGCCCTTCACTTTTGGCATGCTCTAGAAGTCTGCTTGTTTTACTAGAACACAGAGTGAAATAGATCAACAGAAACAATGTTTTGGGTTTAGCTTGTTTGTTTTCTTTAAAAGTAAATGGTTAGGTTTTTTTAAGCAGTTTTAAGATTTTGTTTGTTTTGCTTTATGGCACAACAAGCAAATTGATGATGTTCGATAGTAATGCACATGTTACAAATATCACTGTTGTTGGTAGTTGATGTATTTTTAGTATGAAATATTGACTGCCCAGTGTTTGCCCAGTTATGTGTATGTTGATATATATGTCTGTAAAAACACAGAAGATGAAGAGTTTCCCGGGGTTTATTAGCCTGGTGAAGGGATTGTTTCAGTGGCCTAATACGTATTGAGAGATGACTGATAAGATCTCTGAGAAGTGGGGTGAAGATGTGGAGGGGGGACAAGGGAAAGCTTCCTTATTTAGAGAGTGTCACAGTATAAACAGTGTTTCCTGAGTATGCATTTATGTGTGTGCCGGAGCTCATTAAAATTGTTAATTGCAGAGGAAAGTTCATCATTCTTGCTTTATTAATAACAGGCCAGTACAGTTTTCCATGATCACTTGAAGCTTCTGTTGATGTCTGTAGCTGTATAGAGTGTGCCTAGAATGCAGAATCAGGTCCACTTGAAATACTTTGCATATAAATGAAGTTGCTTTGCTTCATTTAATTGGCTGATTTGGCTTTGTTGCAGTAGTGCAAATCCACTGATAATATGGATTTTTTTTGGATTAACACTGGGATATCTGGCACCAACTTTTTACCTTAGATTTAGCAGTCTTATGCAAAATTATGGTTTTAATAATCTATGTTTTTTTAATGAGACAAGAAAAATGTGATTAATTCCTTCAATGATTATTAGCCAAAAAAGTTTTTTTTTTTAGAAAAAAGACCAATGGTAACTGCTTCAGTGGTGGAAAAATGTTTCAAGTTTTTAAAAAGTCATCCTTACTTGCAAGAGGTGGTAATTCACTGGAAAACATATATATAGTTCTATCAGGCACTATAGCAAGAAAAAAAGTGTAACATTTTAATAAACTTATTTCTTCATTACCTCCAAAGTATGTGTAAACCCCAAAAAGTTTTAGAAAAAGTTAATTAGATACTTTATTTTCCTTATGGGCTGCCTATTTTTTTTGCCCCATCAGTGTTAGAGTATCATATAGCAGAATAATGGTTATAGACTGGTTAATAATAGGTGCCACCATTTTCATTACATCAAAACTATCCACCTATCCTTTTCCCTCGGATGAATAACAGATGATTAGTCAGCTTCTAAAATTTCGATAAATGTTCGCCTGGTATCTAAAATTGCATGGTTATTACCACAGATGAAACCTTGGAAAGCAAGACATGAATCGATACCACTTAAAAAGCCTACATATGTGCTACCTTTACATGTACATGGCTGGCCCATGGCACTTTTTCATTCTGTGTGCCTCCAGAAAATACTCTTACCAAACTCCATAATTCAACCTTTGAAGTGTAGCTTCTTGTTTCTGCAAAAATGTCATAAGTTTTCTCCAAATGTGTAAATAGAAGTTCCTATCCAGAAAGCTTCCTATTCTATATCTGGATCAAAATTTCTTTAGTTCCAAAGAAACCATTTACAGGTTTTATTGTCAAGCTGAAGCCTTCCCATTCTTCCCGTATGTGCATAATAAATACCTTTTCCTCCTTCAGAGGTCTTTCCGTAATTTGACCCATTAACTGTGAACATGGATTTGTTCTCTATAAAATACACCAGAAGAGAAAAGCACATGTAGAAGAATGGTGAATTACTTTGTGCTGTAATCATTTGCTTACGTTTGTGATTCTGCAAAGCTCACAGAATGTTTTTTTGGATGTGCACAGACACAGCAGTGCTGTACAGTACTGTGCCCCAGACCTACATGCAGCCAGTAGAGAAGTAATCAGCAGTGGAAAACAATGACCCTCCCGAGTGCACTGTGTGACCGTAAGTTCTCATGCCCAAAGAAAGGTAAAGTGCCCTGTCAGTGTCTCAGGGTAAAGTGAATTCCCCAAAGGCTGTTAAATCCTGGTTTGAACCGAGTTGGCTTGTTTTGCATTGTATAACCAACAGTGACTCACTTTTTTCCTGACATATTGAAGAGCAATACTTCTAGAACCTGAAGTTTGATGCAAGGTGAGGGTTGGTTTATTTAGTGTCAGTGTGATGTCTACAAATTTGTAGGAAATTTATAGATCGTTAATTTGTATCTATTGCATTGCAGTAGAGGTAGTAAGAAAGTGATAAAGCAGTGTTCAAACACTGTATATTTTGAACAGTTGTATTTTTTTCCTCCCTTAAACCACAATAGTCAAGCAGTGTCTTATTTGGTATGTCTATGGATCAAATGCTAGGCACAATTAGTAATCAATTTTTAATTTTGTTTTTTGCTTTTCTAGGTTTCTTGGTGTTACGCAGTTTTCTCCTACTCATGCCAGAAAAGCCTTTCCTTGTTTTGATGAGCCCATCTACAAGGCCACATTCAAAATCAGCATCAGACATCAAGCGACTTACTTATCTTTGTCCAATATGCCTGTTGAAACTTCTGTTTTTGAAGAAGATGGATGGGTTACAGATCACTTTTCACAGACCCCTCTCATGTCCACCTATTACCTGGCTTGGGCAGTGTGCAATTTTACATACCGGGAAACTGTCACCAAGAGTGGAGTAGTTGTAAGTATTCCTAATGTACCAAATACATTTCATTACTTTGAAAACTCTCACTTTTTTTGTAAAGTGATTGTACCAGCAAGTACTTAAAAGTATTTTCTTGATTAGCATTTTTAAAATTTGCTAGTCTATTTAATGATTGTGAGTATTGTTCGGGACCTTTCCTGTAGGTTTGTCTAACATTTTTGGTTTGTCTTTTGTGCCTTTTGTGAATGGTGTGGTTGTCTGATGAAATTTTAAACTTTTAAATATGCTGTTAAATACACTTTGGTTTTCTTGGGAAGTTTTTTTAACTTTCCTTTAGCCTTTTCAATACCAGTGTTCGTAAGACTATTAAAAGAAAGCAGTAATACTGGTAAGGTTTTTAGTCTCCTTCCTCCAGTACTGACGTGTCCCTTGATGTGCTGTATGCTAGCTCAGGAGGCTGATGTAGTAATTTCTACTTTAGATCTTTTGCTCAGGAGCGGGACTTTGCAACCTATTTACTTCCTGAGGCTGACGGAAGCACTAAGTTTCTGGAGCTGTTTTTTGCAAATATGGCATGATTCCAGGAGTTATGCCTTGAAAAAAAAAAGAGAGAGAAAATCCTTTATTTATGTCAGTTTTGGTTTTGTGTACAAATATCAAGCTCAGAACTGTATAACAAGGCAAAACATACATGAGAAATGCTGTCAACTTAATAGAATATTTCACAGCGCTGTCATCTTGATTTTTCAGGTGAACATACAGAGAAACCCTTCCTACTTAGTTGCTGTGAATAACAAAACAGAGTTAGTTCTGGAAGTAGAGCACTAGACAGCAGTTTCAGCTGTGAACCTGAGCAAAGGGGTGTTTACCTTATACTTTGGCAAATGCTGTATGATTTTGTGCTGTAGCCTGGGGGCACGAGGAAGGGCTGCAGACTGATCACATCAGGAAACATCTCCTTAAACACTGAGCCAGCCTACGCATTGTGCTGCAGTGGAGGGAGCTGATCCACCTTCTCTGAGCCAAAGGTATTCTTGGCCTTCCTTGTGCCAGGCGTCAGCTCTGTACAGCCATATGATCTGGCTGAAAACTGACCTGAAAAATAACTGATAATGTGGCAAGTTTTCGGCCAAAACCGTTCACTGGTCCAGCTTTTTGTGCTAGCGCCAGAGCCCGAGCATGAATTCAAGGCTGTGCTGATGGAATGTAGACCCAGGACAGCATTGGCATATCTCATTTAGGCTATATTGAAGGGATCAACAAATAAGTCTTGTTTTTATTATTGGAACAGCTGGGTAGGACGCTGGGGGCCTTTCACTCCTCTTCAGCCCTTGTATACCATGACCCGCAGACTGTGATGCTGCTGTCTGTCACCATAAAGGGAAGGAGTATGACTAGGAAGTGGTTCTCTGAGGTGCTTTAACCTTTAAGGATATGGGAAATGCTGAGACTTTTGTAATAGTCATAGGATCATAGAACAGTTTGGGTTGGAAGGGACCGTAAAGACTGTCTATTTCTAATCCCCCTGCCACAGGTAAGCACACCTTCCACTAGACCACGTTGCTCAAAAACTACATCCAGCCTGGCCTTGAGCACTTTCAGAGGTGGGTCATCCACAGCATTTCTGGGAACCTGTTCCCAGTGTCTCACCACCCTCACAGTAAAGAATTTATTCAAAACACCTAATCTAAACCTGCCCACTTTTGTTTTGAAACTGTTACTCCTTTTCCTATCACTGCTATTGGTGTGAGCAAATATTTGAAATAGGGGGGATGGACCTCAGGACATGCAACCTACTTCCTCCTTGACTCATTTTCTTGTAGTATTGTTTAAAGCTCATATCCTGTACTTTTGCTGCTTGAATATATTTTATGCCTTGAAGATAGAGGCACACTTACGTCTTGTAGACAACAGTTGATAACTTTCTGCTGTTCTTGTGTTTCCCAAAGCTGTTGTCAAGACTTTAGATTTACCTGAAATCTGAAGATAAAATCCAAGTATTCATTTGTTAGGAATTTGTGGTTACTAGAGCCTTATAATTATGCTCGAGTCTGTTGGTTCAGCTCATGTAGGATGTACATATGTATATCCCACCAGCTTGACACTACCACTGTACAGAACTTTGCCAACAATCATGAAAATTAGTATCATGAAAATCATGAAGATTAGGTTAATCTTTGTGAAGACTTGAAGACCAAAATCCTGCACATATTGAGATAGCCTCTTATCCCATAAAATTGTTTGGTTGGTCTAGTGGTTGGTCTAGCTCCTGTTTTTTTGAAAAGCCCTTATCACAGAGTTATATTAATGCCCAGGAATACCAAAATAGTTTGCACTGGGTTATTGGTTAAATATATCTTGCTATTTTTCCATTCCATTTGGGATCCAATCATCTTTTATCATGGTTCAGTTTTGTTGAAAGAATGTCTTTTAAGGTATGAACTCACAGCAAGCACTTCAGTTCAGAGCTGCATTCTTTCAGATGAATTGCTGAGGTAATCCATCTTTTTGAGTCTCTTATATTGCAATGCCAGGAGTTCATGGACGCTACTGGGTGAATTTGAAATTACCTGATTCCTTGCACATGGAATTCAAATTTCTTAGTTTCCTTCAAAGCCACTTTTTACTGCAATGTAGTTACTCCCATATCTATGGCAATTAAGTTAAATGTATAATAAAAGTAAGTTTGCTTCTGAAAATGAATGGATTTTCAGGAAAAATTATCCAAACCTTCAGCTGAAACATCTTGATAGGCTATTTCTTATATTGGTGAATCTTCATTTTAATTAATGCAGTGTATAATTTTTAGCAGACACCTGAAACACTCCAGCTTGCATATACTTTTACTTTTCTTTCAGCACTTCTATGAACTTGGTTTTGGTTCACAAAACATTTTGGGGGGGGGAGTGGGCTGTCCTTTCAAATTTTGACAGCATGATAATGATAATAATCTCACTTCTCTTCCAGCTGACCAGTATTAATGAAGTGCTGTGGTCAAAGGTAGATAAGCTCTCTGAAGAACAGAAGTAGCTGTGAGACTGGAAGCAGATTTTTTCCTCAAAACTGCTTTAATGTTAGCTGGTCAGTTTTTCTCAAAGAATGCCACTGACCTCAAGATTAGTTTAAACCTAAGCATGACATTCAATACAAGTCAACTTTTAAATAGAAACTGTTTTTTGGAAAGCTTAGGTAGCCAATCAAAATACTTATGGGGCTATAGCCTATATAATTCTTGCATGAAGATGTTTTCTGTTTCATACACTAGGTGAGAAAAGGGAGTTAAGACAACCAGTTCTTTTCTAGGAGCACAGCTCAGTGGATGTGAATCATTATCACATCCATAACTCTTTAATCCATATGGGTCTGATCCGAATCCCTTCCAGATTAGGTAATTTAAAAGCAGAGTTGACTTTTAACATGCATTACAGGTATGTAATATGTTGTTCAGATTCAGCTGGGATTACAAGAAATCACTGCAACTGCCTTTATCTTTGGGCAGGGACTTTATTCCTGTGGAAAGGACAGTGGTGCAGTCGCCTATGCTGCTATGGACTAGGGAGCAGTGTGGTTCTACCAGGGTCGTGCCTGAGGTGATGCTGTTTTGAGGAAGGAGGGGAGCCCTACCAGCAGGCTTAGCTGATCACTGTATAGCTCTAGCAGCTGTACCAGCTGTAGTTGGGGAAAATCATGGGATCTGCATACTGGCATCTTTGCACAGTACAACAATCAGGAAAACTCCACTTACTTCCTCATGCTTGCTTGCTTCTAGTCTTATGTTGCATTTCCTAATCATACATCGTATGTTCTTTGTCAGTAATTCTTAAAAGCAAAATATTGCTAGTTGGACTGTATTGTCTGTCACATCATCTCTGTGTCTTTCCTTCATTGTTGTCTTTATTTGTGCTTTCAATCCAACAGACCTTTTCTTACTATTGTTGCTTTATGTTTTTCCCCTGTTTGCATTAGTGCTTCTATTCTCCAAACCCTCTGTTTCTCATTCCTTTGTCAGGTGAACATGGAAACTCAGTGTTTACTGCGTGGCTTTTCAGTGTCTTGTAAGTTATTTTAATTCCCTTTTTTCCCTTGTAAATTCTCTCTTTTTGAATTAGTGGAAGGACAGAGCACATAATGTAACAGTGGAGACGAATGTATTTCTGGAAAAGATGTTTCCGGGAGATAATTCTTCTCTTATTCTTCCTTTTTGCTGTGGCTGGGATGTGGGGATAGATATGGAAATAAAATGCCAACTGGCAACACTGAAGTGTTTCTCTTGTCAGAGGGAGTATCTGCTAAAAACAGAAAAAGAAAGTGTAGGGAAAGGAATGGAGTCAGGGCAAATTGTGGGTGCAGGGGTTAGAGACAAGTGCAGACAGTACCGGAGCAGATGGGAATGAGCAGCTGTGAAAGAAAGTGGCTATCTAGCTGGGTGGTGGTGAGTGGGAGAAGAAATGCTGAGGGAAGGCAGTACCCAAAGAAGAATTTTGCGTGGTTTCACTCCCCCTGCTTCTATTTCAAAGCGGTGGCAGCACGTTTTGCAGAACTGGCAGTGTGTGCCTGACCATGCCTGGGTCAGCTGCTCAGGGTAGGACCTCCACTGCGTGACTGAACTCATGCACGTTCCATTTTGAAGAGACCTCTACAATCAGGTGTGTCTTGGTTTCAGCTGTATTAAAAGTTACTGTAGTGTCATCAGTGCTGGGTACTTTTTCATGATAAAAAGACCTCAAGGCTAAGAAAAATCTTACTATAAGAATTATGCCTGAATAAGGTCAACCTTTATTGCACTGCTTTTGTTTTGGTATTACTTAATCCAAGATGTAATTAATGTTCACAAGCTTTACAGTACTTTAAGTCTTACCCTGCCAATGAGAAGGAGCTCTAATAATCTGGCTAAAGGAAAGTAAGAGAGTTACTGTTTCCATAGTGCTTTCTGGCTTCCAGAGAGCCTGCATAAAGGTCCTGGCATTGAATTCTCTCAGGCATGTGCTTGGGGAGTTCACTCTGTTTGGCTTAATATAACTCAAAAAGATACAGTGGTCTCAAAAATGGGATCCATGCAGTAATAGTTGCTTGATTCTGCACAAGTGAAAAATCATTTTTGTCCAGGAAGAGCTAGTGAACAGAGTCACATAAGCAGATTTAGGTCAGAGTCGGTGCATGTCCAGCAGCTCATGCTGGTTTAGTTCCAGCATGGGACTGTGGTTTTATTCATGTCCTTAAGACAAGATGACTGGACATCGTACAGTCCTTCCAGGTGGGCAGCTGTGTTGGGCATTCCCTTATCTGAAGTCTGGTGATCAGTCTGAGGAGACTAAAGAGCTGATTTTCATTCATAGTCTCAGAAAAAGATAAAAAACCCAGGTGCAACACCAGAATGTTTTTTTTTCCAGTGAGTTTTGTGATTTGTTAGTTGCTAGAAGAAACTGAAAATATCAGTCCTGTATAAAATAACTGTGCACTTACTATGCAGTTCAGCCTGTAGCTTTTATAAAATATTTTGTACTTGAAAAATATATTTATATTTTTATCTAATAGCAAGAATGACCTCAAGACCAGGAAATTTCTGTCAGCTAATGATTGCCTGGGTTAAAGGCCCGAGGCTCTTCCTTAGGCCCTCTTCTCAGCTGATGGTTAGTAACTGCCAGCAAAGTCTCTTCATCAGTTATTATTTATTAATCAGTATTGAAGCAATTGTACATGAGATAGTTCTTTCTGGGTGAGCATATTGGTTACAGCAGAATGATTTCACTATCAAAAGTAAAAGTGGTCTTCAATTAAAATTTTCATCCTCTGCAACCTGAATTTAAGTCCAGCTCCAGAGTTGTGCTCTACTTTTGAAGCCCTGCAATGTAACAGTTTTTAGCCCATCACTTACCAGTGGGAGGTTGCACATTTATCTAATGAACAGGTAACAGCTAACACAGAAAGCACCAGGCATATTTCTGAAGCCTGGTGCAGATTGGTAATGTTTAATCTTTATATGTCCTTGAATCTTACAGTGATGCCCACTTGTATTTGCTTTTTATTACTAATGTCCCAGTCTCACCTTTTTCAGAACAGCTTTCATCAGTTAAAAATAAAATGCATTTTAGAAGGAGTATATTGGGAAGTATGCAACTATGTTGAGCTAGAAAGGCACACAACGGATGTGGATAGGTGTGTCTGTGCTTTTTGCTTGTGTGAAATTCTCACTGTAGTAACAACAGGCTGGTTCTGCAAGTATCTTTTACTCAGTTCAGTCTTACTACTTTTAAATGGGAAGCTGTATTATAATACAATAGGAATCCAAAGAAATTGTAGCTTTTTCAGATTCACCACATCAATATTTGTTTACCCATTCTGTTTCAGGTTTGTATATTGAAAGCGACTTCTAGTTTATTAATTTTTAAATACTATTGCTACAAAACATGCTACAAACAAACAAAAACCTATGTGATCAGCATCCATGCTAAACTGAATATGCCAGGGAATTTGTTAAAAACATAAATTGCAAACTTGCAATCCATTGTTATTGATTTCTGGTTGAATTTGCAAGTCGAATGCACTAGGAGAACACAGTACATTTATTGTGCTTACTCCTTTAAAAATTGCTTGCCATCAGCACTTGTAGTACATGCTGTATTTAAATGTGTTATTTGTTTTACTAATGTAAATGCCCAGGTGCACTCTGAAAACAGTACTCTTGAATTGAAAGTCTTGAGTTTGGAAACATTGTTTTGTTTTGTTTTAGGCTAGGAAGATCACCTGAAAGTATCTGGGGGCAGTGGTGTACTTTGTATGTCATAGCAAGAACGCTGTATCAGTTTCTTCATTTGTGGCTGTTTTGTAGGTTTATGGCTTGCCTGCAATTACAATGAAGAGAGAGGCAGCACATGGTTCCTGGCTTGCTGGTTGTCAGAATAGATTCCTGGTTGTAATTCTGTACGTTGAAGAGCAATTCAGCCCGTAGCTGCTTCTTCTGGGGTCTCTGCTGGCTAATGAAAGGAAAGAAAGGTCTGACACTTAGTAACCCTAATGCACTTCTCTGCCATTTGCCCAGAGGAGAGTACAGTGAAGTGCCTGCAGTTCCTCCAACTTCCCACATTACAAGCAAGGAAAGGAGGGAGATGTAAGAGAAGAGACTCTGTTTCCCTTCCCTTTCATGTGCTAATGAGCATATGCTTAGTAGTATGTGCTGTGACAATGCAACTCATAGTCAAGACTGAGCACTCGAGCTGCACTCTGCTTTTTGTACTATGTTGTTTCATGTCTCCTTATGCTTCTTATGTTGTGCTGTCATATTTGACTTCATTAACTTATTTATCTGTCCTTGGCATCAACATGAATTCTGCTTTCTGACATCCAAGGAAGTAGCAAGAGTCTATTAGCGTGTTTCTGTAAGAGTCATGCTCTTGCTATAAAAGCAAAAATGATGTGCCAAATAATCTGTAGGAGGTATCTCACTCCAGAACAGTGTAAAGGTGAACACATTCCTGCACCAGCCTGAACATCTGTCAGTCAAGCCAGTGTTTTCCTGCATACCTACTGTAGTAACTCTATGCAGTGAAAATGGATTACAGAGGCAGGTGACTTAGCTGACATCTAGTTGAGTGACAGATACAGTATTTGTTGATGGAGGAGAGTGATGGGTGCTTTTATTTATTTATAGACCAGTGTCTTCTCCAGGGTTTAGGTAAGTCTTAATCATATTTTTCTTGCAGGAGCAAGACACTTAGCCTGTTTTTTCACAGTTTTTATAGTCAGTGGTGGGAAAGTAACCACTCATTTCAGAGATTCATGCCTGTTGCCAGTTCAGCTCCTCTTTTTCAGGGACAGACAGACAGGTGTCTGTAATGTTCATCTTTTAGGCTTGCCTTGACCTGTTGTTTTCATGTTGGAAAATCTGCACAAATGCCATCTTATTTTTACCTTTGTCCCAGTATTTTTTGCTGCCTGGAGGTTTATGATGTTTACCCCCATTTTTACTAGTAGAATAAAGTCAATTTGTTTTTTACTAAGGTATCTGTAGGGTTGACAGTACTCTTTTGCTCTTCTGATGGGGTGCTTTCACACTTCAGGTACCTTTTCCTGAAGGTTTTTTTTTTTTTTTTAATTAGGTTCCAGAATAGAATGAGAAGCTGCAGAGCAGTGCTGTGGAAAGAGACCTGGGGGTCCTGGTCAGTGGCAAGCTGAACATGTGTCAGCAGTGCCCTGGCAGCCAGGAGGGCCAACCCTGTCCTGGAGTGCATCAGGCACAGCATCAGCAGCTGGGCAAGGGAGGGGATTGTCCTGCTCTGCTCTGCACTGGGGTGGCCTCAGCTCGAGTGCTGGGGGCAGCTTTGGGTGCCACAATATAAAAAAGATATTAAACTATTGGAGAGTGTTCAAAGGAGGGCAACAAAGATGGTGAAGGGTCTTGAGGGTAAGCCTGGTGAGGAGTGGCTGAGGTCACTTGGTCTGTTCAGCCTGGAGAAGAGCAGACTGAGGGGAAACCTCATTGCAGTCTTCAACATCCTCATGAAGGGAGGCAGAGGGGCAGGTACTGATCTCTTTGCTCTCATGACCAGTGACAGGACTCGAAGAAATATCATGAAGCTGAGTCGGGGAGGTTTAGGTTGGATATGTGGAAAAGGTTTTTCCCCCAGAGTGTGCTTGAACACTGGAACAGCTCCCCAGGGAAGTGGTCACAGCACCAAGCCTGACAGACTTCAAGAAGCATTTGGACACTGCTCTCAGGCAGCTGGAGTGATTCTTGGGGATAGTGCTGTGCAGGGCCAGTAGTTGGACTCGATGATCCTGATGGATCCCTTCCAACTCAGCATTTTCTATAAGCTGTAAATGTGCTTTTCTAAGGTCTAGCCTCCATGGCTGCACATGTCCTTTCCTGCTACTCTCCAAGGGTGTTGTTTGCACAGGGCGAGCTCTGCAGCATTGGAAATAGGCTGATCAACTGCCTTGCAGGCAATGCTCTCATTCTCAAGTTTATTCCAGCTCATAGTGGTTGCTGTGACTGTCCAAGTGCTTGAGCTCGGCATGTGGCCCCGTCCCCTGGCACGCCTCTCATGCACTGGGGTGGGGACAGGTGCCAGAGAACCAGCTCTGTTGGCCTGGTTCCACTGAATGGTACCCCTAGGAGATCCTCCGCTGCTCCTGCCTGGCAGCTTTCTGGCTGCTGCATGCTGTTGAGACCTAGCAAGAGCAGTTAGAAATGAGAACTGAGCATGTTATCTTTGTATTTGGAACAGCATAATTTGAAAGCAGATTATGTTTCTCTTTGAAGGGTAAGTGTCCTAAAGTTTATTGAAAAAAGTTATCCCACAATGGATTATCATGAAAAATGTTTAGCAATGCATTTTGTTTCACAGCATGCAGTGGCGCTGTGTGGCATTGTGGGACAGAACAAGAAGACTAATATTTTATTTATTTGAAATGACTGCATGGGGGAGAGGATAAGAAGCAAAAGGTGGTTATTAGCATTTACCTCTGGGGGTACCTACACTTTTTTCCCTCTCACCCCCCTTTTCCCAAGTGTGGTGATAGTTTGATTGTCACAGCAGCTTGGAACGTCAGTTAAGAGTTCATATCCTCAGGATGGCAAGTAGAACCACAGTTAATAAAGATAAAAGGGAATAAAAGGCGGAGAACATAAAAGGTGGCGGAGGAAGAAGGGAATAATGTGGAATAATGTTAAAGAAAGTGTACCTACTGAATCAATTGCATACCACATGTGTTTCTTGTAGCTCTTCAATCCCCTGGCTAAATAAATCACACTCCATTGTTGAACAACAATAATACCATGCTGTGTTTTGTTTTACTGAAAAGTGTTCCTATATGTTTAAAATTTGATGATATTGTTGTAAGTTCACTTAAATACTTCTAAATAACTTTAAATACCATGGGAAAAAGGGAAAGTGATTTATACCTGATGAGAAAGTTTGATAGTTTTAGTTTTTTTGTCTGATAGATAGACATCTGTTTTTGAGATAGAAGCCCAAATCTGTATGTGGGAATGTCACTTGAGTGATAGCATGTACTGCTTCATTCAAAGTCATATATGTGAATGAATATGCATTCATAAATAGATTTTTGGCAACTGCTGCATCAGAGATAGGGTTTTTTTTCCCCTCTCACAAAACTAAAGGAATAATTCTTCTTGTATTACTGAAATTCTACTAACTGCACTTGGGGGCTGGAAAGGAAGTGATTCCAAAACTTGGTTTTCTTCTCATCATTAACCTTCACTTTTTTTTCCTTAGCAATGCTGTATGTTTCAAATGTTAAATATGAGGCTCTGAAGTAAAAGAACAGAGTGTTCACAGGGAATATCTGATTTATTTCAGTCCACAGTACTTTTACTATACAACCTTTCTGTGATAAGCACCAGCAGAGGTAGGAGTAGCAGCATTCTGCCCTTCTTTGGAAGTCTCCTGTCATGCCATGCTCAGGTTGTGTTTGATCTTTATTGTGATGTCTTGTTGTAACTGTGAAATGTGGAGTGGTGGTTTGTACTTGAGCTCTATTTTACTTCCTCTGGGGCTGTTGAATGTTTATTTTTTAGCCAAGACTACTAGGTCTGAAGTGGACATTTAGACAGTTAATATGAGCTGTTCTAAAATAGCATTGCAGTCACCTGCTGACCCTGACAATCACTTTAAAATAAGTTTTAATAGGTGGAAAATTAGGAAATAGACGGTATTAACTTTCCTACTCAAAAATATCACATCTCTTGGACAGCATAGCAATGAGCATACCGAAGTTATTGAGCCTCAAGAGAGCAGAAAGATGAATTCCTTGGGAATATGTATCTTGATGTAGAAAAAGGAAGTTTGAAGCTTTTCCTTGAAACTTTTCCTTGAGTGTCTGTATTGCTTGGCTTGTGATGATCCACAGAAGACCTGTCATTCAGAGTTGCTGAGGCAAGTACTGTACAGTTTGTCTGCCAAGTGAACTTATATTAACTTCTGTCCACAGGAAACATGTGAGGCATACAGAGGAGATTGAATGGTAGCTTAGAGTTAAGAACCTAGTGCAAACCTTTTCAGAACAGTGATGTGTAAAGCATAAAGAGGCTAGAGAAAGTGAAAGGGGATGAAGAAGGCCACCCCTCAGAAAACTTGGGACTCCTTGCTGTGAAATAACTTTGAAATGCTGAACTAGCTTAGAACATGAGAGCTGCTTGAGCAGCGGAAAAAGTTCAGTGAAAGCATAATTTAGATATGGAAATGAAGATAAGTAATTTACATGGTTACAATGGGGCATATTATAACATTTGTCTTTACTACAAAATACTTTGATGAATCACACATGACTAGGAATGATTATACTACCATGAAGTATTGTGAGGATAAAAAGGATCCGTGAATCATAGTGCAGCTGGTAGTGTAGAGTTGCCTGGCTTCACAGTTCTGTTATTCAGCGGTTGATGGCTAAGAAGAAATATCCTGAGTGCTGTTTTGTATGTACATTTTTGCTTTAGCAGCATTTGAAGTATTTAAATACATTTAATTATACATTCTGTTCCATAACTGATCTCACCAGTACAATGACACCTTGCAGTACCTACATGAGGAAGTCTGAAAAAAAACAAAACTGATTTCCCAGCAGAATCTGCTCCAAAAGTTGCTTCCTCTCAAATACAGGCATGATTTACAGATGCTGGGGTGTTTTCATTAAGCTGAACTGTTGTAGTAACTGCAATTAACACTTAAAAGTTGAAGTGCTTTTCCCTATTCATTGAGTTCTGTTGCCTGAACTTGGACAACCTCTGCTCTGTCCAACAACCTCTAACCATAGATTTTCATGTCCTTCTCTTTCTTTTTTTTGGTGACTGCTTTGTGGCTTCTAGTCACTTCAGACTCCCCCTCTTTCAGGTCCAAGAAAATTGTGTGTTTTTCATTCAGCAGGCTAAGTTCAAACAGTTCTGCTGAACCATGGATTGCATTTTAGCATTGTGAGTAAAGCAGAGTAGCTGAAAGCTGCTACTGAACAGACCTGTGTTGTTCCTCCCCCTCCATTGCCTGCACACTCTGTTGTATCATTTCTGTCAAATCTAGTGATCTGTGGTTGGACAGTGAGCCTGCAATAATCCAGTGGGAAACTTAAAAAATATGTAATGACCTTTTGACCGAACCATCTGGTCTGTTGTGTGGATAGTCCATGGATCTAACTTGAGTGGAGGAGGAAATGCATGACTGTCCTTTTTAGTGATATGCCATCATAAATGTGGGGAAAGAACAATGTAAAACTCTATGAAGGTATTTTGCCATTCTTGATGACTCGTGGAGGTGTCATTAAGAAAGGCGACTCTAACCATAACTCTCTAACTTTGTAAAGCATCCCTCTAACCATGGCTCTTTCTCATCCAAGATGGTGCCATTATTGCCCAGGTGGAGAAGTTAGTGCCCATGCTTGGTATGTATGAAGTACAAGCAAGATCCTTCAGAGGACGGAGATGTTACCTTTTCTGTATCTGTACCTTAACCTCCTGTTAATTAAGAACCTGTTATCATTTATTTTTTTGGAGTCTAGCTGTCTTGGTCACTATAGATGAGGGAAAAAGTCCTGTTATCCGCAAGGAAGAGGTGGTGTTCAAGGGACTCACAGTTAGACCTGGTCTTTGAGTCATTTTAGTTTACACTGAGATATTTTTCCCACTATTTATTAAAAGACACAACCTAATGTAAGAACAGCCAAATGTAAGGACAGCCAAAGAGAAAATATTTTCCTATATCCTACATGGAGACCAGTTTAGAGAAAACAATCATTGGAATATTACTCCTGAACTCTTAAGTTTGTCAGTGACCCTGACCTGGAGTTGTACACAGGCTAATGGCTTAATAGCTGCTGAAGGGCCTGCTCTCTGCCAATGTACATTATCTGCATTGGAAGCTGTTGCACTTCACGCTCTGACAATTGGTGGCAACAAGATCTGTGTTTTACTTACGTGTCTTATTTACCTAAGTGCATTTATTCCACATTTTCATTGGCTGCTCTCTTTCTGTGATGATCAGTGACTGGTTGTTCTTCATTTTCTGTGTACCAGTCTTGAGCCTATAGATAGTTTAGCTGTCCTTTTTCAGAACTCAAAATACTTAATCTCTCTTTGCATGGGATTCACTTCCCATCTCTTCTTATTCTTATCACCTTTCTCTGTGTATCTTAAGTTCTCCAATGCCTGTTTGAAACACTGAACAAGAGAGAGGGGTGGTGCCACAACTGCCTACAGCGCTCAAAGTTTATGTGCTGGAGTTTGTTCTGTGGCATAATAATTTTTTTTGTTTTTTTCTTTCCTTAACCAGCTGTAACTTTGTGTTTGCCTGTTGAATACTTGCTGAGCACTGAGCTGACATTTTCAGGGAGCTGGCCACAGTGGTTCCCAGGAATTCTTCCCTGAGCTGTAGCTAATTTAGACTACTAATGTGTGTGCGTAGTTATGGTTATGTTTTCCTGTTTACGTTTCTTTGCACTTACTGCTGTTAAATTTCTTCCTCTGCTTTACTAACCATTCACTCACTGTCATGAGATTCACCTGCAGCATTTTGCAAATATGACTGTTCTGAATAATTCTGTATAGACTGAACACTTCTCTGCTTATTTGTCTACATCGATTCTGGACACATTCCTTGTTGCTTATCACTGCTGGTGTGGCAGAAGAGTTCATGACTAACAAGAAGGTGGCAGTTCCATGTTCTGTTTTGCGCCAGGGAACTTTCATGGACATTTACTAAAATGTCTTGCTGAAAAAGCTGCTAATAGTGTGAAAATATATACACCTAACCAGGTGAATAGAGAATATAAAGGTTTTTGTTAGAAGTCATGGGTAATTATAGTTCAAGTCACTGATATGTGAGGAGTTTGGTAACATTAGCAATTGCAGTCGCTGTGCTGAGATTGACCAACATCTTCAGCTCTTCTGAGTGCATTTTAGCCAGTGTATCTGTTCACATGTATTCTGCATCCCTCTTTAAGTTCTATTAACGCTATTGAACAGCAGAGGTAGAAATACCATCTTGTGTACAGACATGCACAACATAGAGACCTTTGGGATCTGAAATGCAACTGAAGTGTCTGCTTTGTGAAGCATCAGCTATAGTGTTTTGCCTGTAATTTTGTTACATTTGTTTTTTAAACAGATTTTCATTCCACTTTATATCAAGAGGGATGTATTGTCTCTCATGACAATAAACACTTAGGTTTTGTTTTGGTGAGAAACAGGGTTAAGGCATTCTTGATTCAATACTAACAAACCAATAATGGCTAGTTCAGTTGGTGAATTGTCAGTTGTATGCACATCGCTGGTGAGATGCTAACACATAAAGGATAAGTACCCTAAGGAAGATTTTTTCTTTATATTGCCATTTTTCCTGATTTTTATGGAATGGTAGTAATCTACAAATATAACAAGTTGAGTGCAAAAAAAAAAAAAAGTTAAAAAATCATGGCTCTGGTATGTGGAAAACTGCTTTTCCTTTTTTTTCTACAATGACAGGATTATAATTTCTGTTTTTAATGGGAAACATATTAGAACAGTGAGTGAAACATCATTCATTGTTTGAAAGTCTGTCTGTTCTAGAGAAGGACAGCCAGTGAAGTATTTAATCAATCTTTATATACCTGGACAATGCCAAATATGCGGCTTCTTTGGAAACTCCAAAATGGAAAAAAGTTGGACCTTCTGTACCTGAACTTTTAATCTGAAAGAGATTGTCTGTGGTTTTGTACCATTTTCTGCTCATCAGCATTCAGCAACACTGCAGGATAGAGGAAAAGTACAGAAGCATACGGAAAAGATAAAAGGAGACTGGGAGCAGAAAAGATAAATGACTTTGCCGTCAGTGCGGTATAATGAAAATCAAATCAGTGCTTGGCAACGCACAATTGCCCGGTATGGCTAACCCCAGACAGTGTTTTAAATAAAGTACATGCCTTTTGTATTTTATTCTTGTATTTATATAAAGCAAAATTACTTTGTTATTAGTTGATTGCAGGGGAAATAGATGTCCTGATACTGTAAAATCCTAAGAATGAGTGTGACTAACATGTTTAATGCCTTTTCAGTTAGTGGCTTTGCCAGTAATGGAATTTTGTTGTTACCAAGGTGAAGCCTATTTAAACCGCTTTTACATTGTTTGGTCTGGGTATGAAAAAGATTCTGCATATAGGATACATTAATCTTCAAAGTGTAAAGCAATTATTTTTTCGATAATGCACGCAAAAGATATCTAGGTGTTAATGAGGTGCTAGGCTCTGCATTAGTGTGCTCACCGCTGCTCACAATCCTTGCTGCCCTGGCAGGCATTGGCTGGATAGGATTGCCCAGTGTGGCTCCTTTCTGTAGACTCTCAGTGTTGCTGAGCTGCCATCTTCCACCAGCTCTGTCAACACTGTTGGTGGTTGACTGGAGGTGATGATTCCCAGTGGGGCCAGCTAACCACGCTCTGTGATTTTATACCTTCATGTTGGTACTTTCTTCTTGAATCCTTGACCTAATGATGATGTCTCAATTATCTTAAAGTCTGTAACTTTCATGTTGTTATCTGCCTCCAGACTTCCTTGTAGCTCTCTTTCAGTAGTTACAGAGCTAGGCAATACCAGAGATGGATTTGGGCATGCAGGCAGCTGAACCTCAGGGTGGTGAAAGCAGAGTTACCACTGAGGGTTATGGACTGTAGTGCTGGTATTTACATGACCAAATTACACTGCAATTGAAAGTAGTAAAAAAAAATAATTTTGGCAAAATTACTAATTTCATTTTATCAAAAGAAATAATAAAAGTGCATTTTCTGTTTTATTTTCAAATAATAATTATGTTTCAAGTTATTATGCATTAGCACAGTGCTGTACTGTTTGTGGTAAAGTCACAATGGAAACAGAATTCGTTTTGGAATATGCCTACACTGGAATCAAAACACAAACAGGAATCCACAACAACTTTGAAAGGCTTCTGCAAACTTGCATTTTGTTCCCGATTGGGTCTGACAATGTATTTTTAATGAAGTCTTGAACATCTGCAAACTGTTTGCAAGCTGGAATTTTCTTCTTGAATAGCTGACTGTGGAATCACAGACTCTGTAATCATGGATGCTGTGTCTCCACAGTACCTATTTGCAGTATAGTAATATAATAATCATAATAATAGCAATAATGAAATCCCTTCCCTCTCAGTTAAAATGCAACGTTCTGGATAGCATTTCATGCTAGTATAATGTGCTATTGGCTGTTTATGATGACTCAAAATTGCTGCAAATGGCCTCTAAACACCTTGTACAGCTGAAAATACATTTGTTTTCTGGGTTTTTCTTCTCCAGCTTCTTCATTTCAGTAAATGAATCTTGGAATCCACAAGTGTACAGGAAACTTCTGAACCAGAGCTCTTTTTTCTTTTCAGATTAGATTACAATATACAAACCTATTGGGCACTCTGATTTTTTGTTCACAGAATGACCTTTATTTGTTGCTGACTCTTACCACAGGAGTTAAATGTGTCAGAAATATTCACAGGGTGTTATTGTTTCATCCATTACTTTATTTTCTAAATATTTGTGTTGGTATTGATTCTTGTAAGTTTTAAGTCCTTGAATATGTTCATATGAATGCAGTACAATGTACAGCTAGGAAAGCTGCTGTTACATAAACTAGCAGGGCTAGGTAACATATCCACTAAGGTCAGGTCTAGAAATACCACTAATTTAATTGGAGAGACTGTATAGTAGTGATGATGATGTGTAACGTGGGACTAAATGCATTGCAGATCAACTCTTCAAACATTGCAGCGTTCAGTGTAGACAAGCTCTTAAACTTGTATTTGCTTTGTTACCTCAGTTTTCTTCTGAAGCTGCAGGACCAAAATGGCAGGAAGTGCTATCACATTTTTACCTTACTCTGTTTACTGGCTTTCTTAAATGAGCAACCTTGTAAATTAATTTATTTCCATAATTCCCAAGCCTTCAGTCACCTAGGATTTGGAGTTTGTTCCAAAATATCTGCATTTTTTTGAGTGTGATGGAGATGCTTTGGTTTTTATGAGTTCAAAGGCCACCACCTATTAAACTGTTTTTTTTAAACATTCATAGAGCTTTCAGGATTCCTTGTTGCTCAAGAGTCTGAAAAGCCCTTAACCATCTTAGCACAAATAACAGTAAAAATCAACATTCAAACAAGAGTAATTGCTCAGAGTCTTAAGTGAGTGTGCTTTGCAGAATGGGCATCGATGAAACTTGGGTCAGAGAAGATCATTGGAGTGGCCTCGGCTGCTGCTTAAGGGTCTGTGTTAAAGTGTCCAGATACAGAAAATAATGGAGAACTAAGTGGAGAACGATGGCTGTTCAGCTGACTTACAGCTATTGCACAGCTCATACTTGACCCCATTCCTGTGTTGGCGTAAAATAAATGACGCTCATCTGCTCTTTTTAGGGAGAGATGAGTAATTCTCAGTGGAGTACAGAGCAAGCACAAGCATGAGGATCCCCTTAATGGGATCTAGAATGGAGAGCAGGATAGCATTGTCAGCAGAGCATCGTGTCTGAGGTCACTGGCTGTGTTGCAAGTCAAGATTTATTAGCTCAGACACGGCTGTGCCTGTGCCATACACGTGTCTCTGGGCGGTGCTGGATTGCAACGCGCAGCGCTGTGCCTGCCAGCTCCTCTGTGCCACGCTCTGCTGCTGGGAGGAGCTCTCCTCACAAGCAAGGTCAGGCTGCTGCTCAAGTTTCTCACATCTCTGTATGTCCTCTTCAAAAGCTTACCATTTCCTGAGCTCACCACCTACAGGCCTGCAGTGATCTTGTGGTTAGTTTAGGTTTTTTAGTTAGTTTAGTTTTAGGTGAGTGAATTACACCCTTTCATTTTGTTAGGGAAAAAATACCAGAGGTGAAGTTATCTAATAACTTTTTAACGTAATCTGTGACTACTACCCTTTTTGATGTTTTTTTCATCAGCAAGCTGGGCCATGGTAAAATGTGGTAAAAGTCAGGGGAGCTGTTTGGATTTGTAAGTGTAATTCACAGAGGTGCATGGACTGGGTAGCATTCTGGAGGCCCTGAAGTACAGCAGCTGAAGTTGGCTGTCTCGTAGCCTTAATCTCTTGGGTTGGGTTAATGAGATTGACTGGTTCTTGAACCACAGAACATTTTAAGCTTTGGCCTTCCATTTAAGAAGGAGTCAGCACTGTGAGCATGCAACCCAGCAGCAATACTTCTCCCTGGGATTTCTTTCTTATTCCCTCATCTTTTTCTTCCCCCCTTGCTCTACCTAATAGAAGATGGCAGCTTTGAACACTTTCATGCGAAAAGTAAAGTAGATATTTTAGAGGCAGCAGCCTCTACTTGAGAACTTGAGGCAAAACTGGCAGCAGAATATTAGTCAATGATATTTATACAAATGTTTTTCTTAGAAGCTTCTGGTAGCGGTTTCCTTCACTTCGTAGACTGATCTGAAAACTCAAATTTTTATTAGTTTAATTTTCTCAGCCTAGCTCCTTTAGTCTGCTTTTGTTTTTAATAGTCTTTTCATATCCCTCTGGCATTAGTGGCAGCTTGTTTCTTATGGAAATCAAGTTTCCAATCTTCACTGATACTTTGTTGTATATATTAAGAGTACACAAACTGTGGAACAGATCTTGTCTTTCACAGTCCTGCCAACAACACTGAAATACCAGAAACTTTGTGGAAGAGGGCTATTTGAGGTCCTGTTCTGGTATGTTAAACTTAAAGGAACCTTGCTTTCAAGGTCCCATTTTATCCTTTCCAGTGGTTTTATCCGTGGAAGCTTCCAAAAGATTTTGCACTTTTTTGGTGTCTGCTTTTAAAGTACACAAAGGCTCTTGCTGTCCATGCGCTGTTGATATTGCCACAGTAATTGTTCTTAATTGTTGTTTATCTGCAGATCTTCCAGTTGTAGACACAGTTTATGCTGTGGGTAGAGATATGATGAGAGCAAATGAAGGCTGCCATTTTAAAGGTTTACCTTGCACTGTGCAGTCAGGGTATGTCTCATGAGAGGGAATGCTATCTTAGACTCTAAGAAAGTGTTAAAAAGAGAGAGACTAATGAAGCTGTTACGTTGATGTGAATGTCAGCTGGAAACTAAGCAAGGGAATAGCTTTCTTCTTCAGCTAGAAAAAAGAGAAGGAAGGACTGTTCAAACAACAGTGATCTGCTCCACTGTCAGCAAAGAAACATATCTGTGCTGAAGTTATGATGGTGGTAAAAATGCTTTTGTCTTCCTATTTCCCTAATTGACATGCTATTTAAGACTTAAACCTTTAGTGCACATTCAGTTTTGCCTGCGATATGATCACCATGCTTGATACCCGGTGTCAGAAAATGCTCTCTTCTTTCCATCTTCCCATAATCCATTGGACCATATTGCTTTGTGCTAGTTAGTTTCTTGGGAAAGGAATTGCCTTGACTTTTTTGTTGGAAAGGGTTTCTTCTTATAATTGATCCTGTCTTAAATACTCTGTTTTAATCTAATGCTACCCAGCACGTTGATACGAATGAAGAGGTCAGCTCTCAGCAAATTGTTTTGTTTTAAAGCAACTTGCATGATAGTCATCCAGACCTAGTTTCAGCTCAGCTGCTTAGCTGGCTGGTTGGCTGTTTGGATGTAAACCAGATGTGGTGTTTGAGCTGTGGCTGATGGGAAGGTACTGTTAGCAAATTGACCTTTTCCATAGGCATGCAGAGGACATCGCTGATTAATTTGCATCTTTCTGATAGAAACTATGTCCTGAGTAGTGCAAGTTTTAAGATGAAGAAAGTAATTTGAATGATAAAATGTGCAAAAATATTTTGTGTAATCATAAACATCTGAGCATTTCATATTTTGGAAGGGATTTGACTAATAACCCTGCAGTTAAATATTTTATAGTATTTTAATTTAAACAATTCATGTTACATTTATGTGTATTTTGTAGACTAAAACCACTATGCTTCAAAGTTATCACATTTATTTGCTTAAGTTTGTACATGTCAAGAGTACTTAAATTTTGCAGCTTCTTCTGTCTTAGGGTGCAAAAACTTCAGTTTGCCACTTATCTGTGTCTCCTGGCTGGTGGAGAGGTGGTGTATCACTTTGTTTCCTGGTTGTGGCCTTGATCTTTCTCAGTTGGGAGTCCTTACACAGGAATAATGTTTTAATTGATTCAGCCCTTCTAGTTTGTTTTCTCTATTTATAATTGTAACTTGCCTTTGAAATTTTTTTCTTCTTTTGGTTCTCATGTTTAACACTAAGATTGGAATTCTCAGAAGGGGGCTGAAATCCTTCCAGTTGGAGATGTTAATGATAGATAACTACCTCTCTCCTAATCTGTCCATGGTTTTGTCAGGGGCTAGTTGAGTGTTTGAATAGTATTAGTGCATTTAGCTTTTTTTATTTTTATACTGTTCTGTCAATTTGGAGATTAAAAAAACCCCATAATGTTTGAAACATTAGTTGAGAGTGAGAACCAGAGATCTTAATGAAGTTTTATAGTGGATTTTAGTGCGTGTTCATAAAAATAATTTGATTTCTTGATTCCCTATTTCATGGTTTATGGTTTTTGTTTTCACTGGCTTAATTGCTTGTCTCTTTGCTCCTTTGAGCCTGAAGGAGCTCTCACTGTTAAAATGGTTGTTGTCTTATTGGTGTAACCTCTTTCTGGTTGTGTTATGGCTTTTGTACCACTTAGAGCACAAAATTTCCCATGTTCATGTTTTTCTACCTCCTAAGGGCCAGGTACAACTTTTCACAAAATCTCCAGCTTAATCCAGCACAGCACAGACTTGTTTACAAAGTGCCGTGTTTCCTCAATGCCAACAAGTTTTCAAGAGTCCTTTAAAATTTAGCACCTTACAGCTCTAATCTGTTTACCTTGCAAACAGTTTTTCTGTTAAGTTTGCATGTAGCTGACAAGATACTTTGCTGCATTCCTCTTGCTGCTGTTCCAAAGCGATGCATTGAGTAAATGCTCTTAAGCTCCTGGGTGAGCTGTGCTTCTGCTTTCCGTTTCTTGGGACTGTGTTTTGTCGGTGGTTCCCTTTATTTACCACAGATTTACCTTTTTTTTTTTCCTAATACTGATCAAGATTACTGCAAACATGTGATGAGTAGGATGAAATGTATATCTACCAGATTTTGGTTTCCACTGTGGTAGTGCGGAATTCATGTGAAACGTGGGAGTACCGACATGCCCTTGTATTCATCTTTGGTTTGTTGGGTACAGTCTGTCTCTGTCTCCTCCCAGCTTTTTTTGTTCATTCTGGACAAGTGCATCACTTTACTCAGTAGCTGTTTTGTAGGGGACCACTGTGTTGACATCTCTTAAAGTGATTACTTTTAAGTGAATAATAAAGTAACCTTTGCCTTTAAACAAAGCTGAATAGCTCTCAGCATGGTAGCCCCTTGACAAAAGGTGTTAAGGGAATGGGATGATTACTCTTAGACATGAGTCAGTGTGGGGGACTTCAGTGTTCAGAATGCTTCTAAATTAAGCAAATTCGGGGATACAGGTCTACAGTTTGGAGTAAAGTTTAGGTTTGGTTTTTGAAAAACATGCTGTGATTGAGGAACCTAAAAACAGCATTGTATTTTTTTTTTTTTTAATTTGTGATGGAAAAGGTGGAAAAGGTTTTTCCAAAAATGTATTTTAGCTATAGTAATTTGTTGATTTATGACAAAAAGATGATTTATCAGTTTGGGGCAGAGATATTAAAGTTCTGTCTCTTTTTAGTCTTTTTTCCTGATATTAAGCTCTTCTTTCTGTAACTTTCATTTATAAAATGAAGATGATAACAGTTCATTTTCTCCATGTTTTGCCCGTTACTCTTTAGGCAGAAAGACTGAGAATAACAAACATCTCTCACTCCTATTTATGTAGTTGACTAAGCACAGGGGGATTGTGCTGTCATATTGACACTCTTTAGACAATGCCAAAATATAAATAAGCAGTTGCAGTGTTTGCATAGTATCATTTCAAATGGAATCACTCTCAGGTAACAGCTGTGTGCTTGTGACAAAGCAGTCTCTAGCCAGGTGAAATCTGGCATGCTATAGGGCTGCTGAACATTGTAGGCCACTTGTTAGCACTTTCTTTAAACTTGTGTACTTCTGTAAGTCTTCTTTTTTTAACCAAAAATAGGTGAAATATTATTTATAAATGATGCATCATATGAATGCTTTGACTGTAAAATAGGGAATAAATAGTACTTGAAATAAGAGAATTCAATCCAATCCCAGCCCAACGAAAGGAAATCAAAATTGGGGTTAACCGTTGGAATAAATCTACTGCAGATACGTTTTTCTGGAGGAAAAAGCCATTCTCACATCATCTTACCACTGGGGTTGTGATACAGAACTTTTATGTGTAATAGGTAAATAATGTAAATCTTTGTGCTTTGTTACTTAAAGCTATGCTGATTTTTCACACCTACAAAGGACTGGAAGGAGCTTTAACCACTGGGAATCTCAACAATTTAGACACTGAATTCCCTACCATAGCACTTCAGAAGAACTTGAACCCTGGTCCTAGGCTGAAGTTCTGTAATAACTTTAATTTATCTGTAACCAGTGTGTCAACCAGCAAATGTTTTCTCATGCTGTTTTTAGCACTGGACTCATGGTGGCCAGGTGAGGAAGCTGGGCTGCTGGGCCACTACCCACCTGGTTGGTGTAGTTAGCTGACTCCTCTGGCTGGCAGGTTGTTGCGAGAGGAGATGAACTCTAGTGCTGGTGTACTAGAAGAGTTGAGCCTGAATGACTGAGTGTGTGGTGGTGAGATTGTGGCAGTCTTAGTTGGCTGAAATGGCTATGAAATGGTGTCTGTAATTACATTTGTTCTACATTAGTTGTTAACATGTTCACTTTTGGTCCCTGAGCCATTTCAACAAGATGATAGAGATTCTAAGTGCTCTAAATTAATCTTAATGGCACTGTGGTCAGTGACATAGCCAGTATTTTATTGTATGCCAGCTGAGCACTGGTTGGATTTATATGTGAGTGCAGCTCATTAACTTTCCAAAGTATTTTATGATCTCAAGTTAGAAATTGCAGCATGTCTGCATGACAGTTTTGCCTCCTGGTAGAATATATTGCATCTTTGGCTGGAGCAGCTGCATTTGTTTTGGTTCAGATGAGAAATTGATGAGGCAACTAGATGCTTGTCCCAGGCTCTCTTTCACAACTCTGAAAATACCTGGCAATCTCTTTGCTTAATATTCCTAATTTTCCCACTGTCACCTTTAACTCCAGAAGTTTCTCTCACTTCTTTCTCCTTCAGGGTTATGCTACAAGTTTTTGTCCAGGAATATCAATTATTTTTGTTCAAAGCCTCTTTCCCTTACCCTGCAACAATGTTCAGGGCCCCCAATGCTTGCATTTAGTGATGACTTACCTTATTTTTACTGCTCTGTTAAACCAGTCTCAAATAAGGATTCCAAGATGATGTTTGCTTACTGTAAAAAAAAGAGTTCCTTCCAATCTCTAGCAAAGGTGTTTCCTAAGAAAGTATCAGGTCATTGAGTGCTCATTGGTTTCAGCTAGCTCTAAGAAAATTCTTCAATTTCTTAAACATGTTTTATTTAAATTCAAGAAAGGCTCAGTGCAGTGCTGTGTGTGACTGCTCAGTTTGGAGTAAAATCATCTCATAAAGGTGCTATGTTCCTTCGGTATTCAGTAAGCACATTTCATTATCATGCAGTCTTTTTTGAGTATTGTCCATGATGAATAATTGAATAGGAGTTTGAAACAAGGCATTCTTCTGTAATTTCTTCCCATTATCACATCTAACTATGTTCACTACAGCAAAATTGATATCTCAGTACAGCCACCTCTCTCTCTCCTATACTTACCAATGTTGTAAAATTTATTGTATTTGCACCACACATAACTTCTGGATGTATGTGCACATGTGAAACAGTTCATACCCATTCTTAGTGGAACCTGGCCTGTAGCTTGTTTGTGTATGTAGTGAACTGTTACTTATTTTAAATTTATCACATTTAAAAACCCATTTGACATGCAAAGTGATTCAGGGAGTTCACAGCTGGGGCTGTTGGATCCAGACATGTCTGCTATATTAAATGTGTGCTGTGACCATATTTTTATCTCTGTAACAATAGTAAAAGCAATACCTGTGCCTAAAATAGTCAGTGAGCAAAATAATGATAAAAGATTTCAGATTATCAAGGAAATTGAAGCTTTTAAGTACAGAGGCAATGCGTGTGTTTTTCAGCTGCGAGCGTCACTTGCTGCTGAAGTATTACAGGTGAAATAAAGAGCAAAACACTATTTGTCCCCCTTCATAAAATTTGTAAGTGGCTGCTCTGTTGAAATGTTAGGGCCTCCTCTAACTATAACATGTAAAGGCACGTTTGCAGTTAAATACATATTTTAAATTAAACTTATGCATAAGCCCTTTATGAACTGAGATTTTAAAATAATTTTAAGATCCCAGATGTACCAGTGCTGGGCTGAGCCTGTGGGTGTAGTCATACAGAGGACTGGAGCTTGTTTGGAGGGGCCTCCCAAGAACAGTGCTTTATGTGAAGTTTGCTGGCTTTGAGGAAAGGATTAAAGAAAGACATTATTCCCAGGATGGCTTTGCTGACACCAGTTGATGAGCAGAAACATCTGTTTCATAATGGGAAAGCACTCTAAGCTGCTTTAAAACACCTGACAAAGTTACTTTTAATTCTCTGTGAAGTAGGTGGGAGGGATAACTATCCTTAATTGTGAAGTGGATTCCTGTGTTGATACAAGATTACCTAATCCATGCTTGCCTGAGAAAACAAGATTTATGGTTGTCACCAGACGTCTGCTCAATTTCCATAGCCTCTTTTGCTCTGCCTATTCGGACTTAAGTACATGTAGCAAAATGGGTTGAAGACAGGAGAAAGAAGACGGGAACATCTAGACACTAGCAAAAGAGGTATATGCCAGCCTAGGGACATTAGCCATATTTGCTTGGAGAGATGCTCTAATAGTGGGAAGCTAAGTGAGAGGCTCAAGTCTCTTTTGGTTCCGCACCCCTATGTGATGTGACAGCATTCAAAGATGGGGAAAGGCTCTCCATGCATGTGGGTACCTTCGGGAGTGTATTTGTGGGGTGAGATGTTTGGCAATATCTGTGATGTAAGATGGTGTCATCCAAGGGTTAGCATTATATATGCATCTTTTCCCCTTGTCAGCCTCAAAGCTGACCTTGTTGTACCTGATTCTGTGACAGAGATACAGCAATTGTTACCACTGTGTAAATTCTGTATCAGGCTGCTCTCAGGATTCAGAGAGCTGTTTTCTTTATGGCACATGAGAAAGAAACATAAGATCCAGTCCTGCTTCTTATGATCTGAACTACTGGTGGTCATGACCAAAACGCAGCCCTTTATTTAAAGAACTTTTTTTTTTTTTCTTTCTTTCTTCCTGTGCAACTGAATAACAAGGACTGCTTGAGTGGTGATCTAAAAACATGGACTTGTACACATGGCAGATGCTATCGGTGAAGGTTGCCTTGGCAGAAGTGTCCCTAGCCCAGAGGCTGGACCAATCCTGTCTCCAGAGTGTCTGAAAGCCCCTGTAGTTAACAGGAATCATTCAGCTGAGATCAGCGGATGTTGTTTTAGGCCTTTAGAGCCCGATGAGCCATCTGCTTTCACAAGCCTTTCCATGTGCACTTCATTTCCTTGGAGCAGGATTTCTCATCCAGTGAGCTGTGATTGCCCCCAGGGCATAGGGGAAGACAGTGATGGCAATTGGAGTGGTCCTAAGACATGGAAAAGATGGCTAGACATTTGAAGAAGAGATTCCTTGCAGAATGAATGCAGACTATTACAGAGGATTATTGTGATCAGTAAACTTTACTATAACAATAAATAAAAGAATACAAATGTCTCTATATCAAGCAAGGTGATGCTCCCCTAAAAAGATAACACCACAGCAAGAACAAAGGTTTCAAAGGGGCTGCACACATGAAATCGAAGGTGACATAGAGAATAATGTCTTCAAAAGCAGGCTTCAAAAGTAGGAGTGCATGTTTAATTCTAAAGTAAGAGGTGGGCTCTGGTGCATAGCATGCTTCAGGCATGCAAACTTCTTATTGTAATATCCTGGTTTTTGCCAGGTTGTCAAGTTCCTTAATTCCCTGGGAAAGCAGGTTGGCAGGCTTGTGGCGAAGGTTTTTAGTGTCTTCTAGTGCCAGAGGGACAACATTCCGCAGTTCTCTCTGGTGTTCTGCTATCTTTAGAGAATTCCTGTAGGGTAGAAGGTTGGATCACAGTCTTTTTGCATTTAGACACATGTAAATAATGAATTTTTACTTTTTATTTCCATGATCAAAATGCTGAATGTATCCCATATTCCTCCTACCTACATGCATTGCAGAACTGTACAAACCCTTTGGTTTGACCCAAAGTATTTAAAATAATGTGAAAAAATTACTGCAGGTTTTCCCTTACCATTCTTCATCCATTTAATCCTCTTCTCCTTTACACTTACATTTTAATGCAAAAAAAAAAAAAAAGAAAAAGAGAAAAGTTGTGATTTTAAAATTTCAAAATAGAACGGTTCTTCTTCTTTTGAACCTGTTCCTCTGTTTCTTATGTGGTGAATTATCAATAGTCTTTGGTATAATGGAAACAATTTTGGTGAATGTACTATTCTCTAGAATTTAAGATGTGTGTTGCTGTCTAGAGTTGTACTTGTCAGATTTTTACCCATTGTACCTTGTACCTAGCTACTGATTCACGGTTTTTTTAAGTGCTCTGAAGTAATAAGACAAGAACAGCTCTCTTTTCTTTTTAAGTGCTAACTTTCTTTTTGATGGATAATTTTTACCTGCTCTACACAGGAAGATTTTCTCATGCTCCGTAGTTAATAACCTGACTTCAGTTAGAGGTGATTTGTTTTAAAGATGTTGCACATTTCTTAGCATATATCATGACTCTCTATGGGAAACAGTTCTTATTTTACAGTCACATTTATCTGTGCTGGCAACCTGGTATTACAAATATTTATAAAATTTCTTTGACTTACTTTATGTAGCAAATGCTCAAATACTAAGAGAGACTAGAGAAAATGTTGCAATATGTACAAATTGTTTGTAAGATTATGCTGTTTTATATAGCAACTACTTTTGACTAACTATAGAGGAGTAAGCTATTGATCACTTATAACAAATACATGGAATTTACCATACAAGTTTCAGGAGTATTTTAGTATTTTTTCTGATAATGCTGCCAAAATAATTCTAAGAACTTGAGCAAGGTTACTAATATTTTAAAAATAATCCTTCAGGATATTTTTTTTTTAAATAGTACCTGAGCATGACTGAGTATTATGTTTATTTAAAGTTCTTTTGAAACTACTCAGGGTTTCTGGAAGGCAAACAAGGGGAAACAGCTCACATTTTTGCACACTTTATAAAACAATGAGAAAATATACATTGCAGAGAATGTCTAATAACTTTTAGAGTTATTAACAACAGTGTAGTGTAAAGAGGAGGTCTGGGTTGTAGGGCTGCAGGTGCAAACCTAGTTGCTCAAACTTGTGGTAGGAAGGAGACAGTCAGTTTGGTTCCATTTGAGAGAGAAATGAGAGAGCTGAATTTTTCTTCTTAGTAGTCAGAACTCCAGTTGAAAAATTGGTAGTTGTTGCAAACATAGATGTAAGGGAAGCTGAGAAAAACACCCAGAGTTTAGGTTAACTGTGTGAACTTCATTATATTCATAGGTATTCTGATGGTGTCATTATGAATACAATTCCTCATAACTTATTTCTGGTGTTTTTCATTGAGGCACACAGGGAGCTATACTGCATCAGAACACCAGCAGTGTGCTGTAAATATACCTGTTGTCCAAACAGAATCTATCTTATTAATTCCCAAATGTGAAAGGTGCTTGGTGCAGGTTGTTAAGTGGTCACAAGGATGAATGCCTACTTTGAATTCCCTCCCTGCCTCTGCCACCAGAGTTGCTATGGGATGCTAAGTAAAGCACATAAACTGACACAGCCTCATTTAGTCATTAATCCTGTGTTACTGAATTTGTGAATGCCCAAACTAAGGCACCTATGGCCAAAGCTTGTATGAAGTGTTCACCACTGCAGTAAGATATAATGGGAACAGTGCTTTAAGTATGTGCAATAAAACTGTTAAATATACTTGACATTGAGAGGTGTCAAGATAGGCACTCAGAGTTAGTCTCTCTTTGTTCTCTGGTTTCTTACATGAAAATAATAGTCAAAACTAATCTTGCAAAGATTAGGATAAAGAGCATTAATAATGTTTGCAGGGCAGTAGTGATGCCATTGCAGTGAGTGATGAATTATGCACTTACACTACAAACCTGTCTTTTGTAGAACATGTACCGCTCTTATTTATATATTCAGGCCTGAACCTTCAGAAAACTTTGCTTTTTCTCATCTTTAAATTACTGTAAAATCGAATTCTTAGTACAGTGATTAAACAGCCTATGGCAAAGTATATAATAATTGGGCATTATTGCCCAGTCCAATGCAGTTTTAAAGTAATACTACCTACCGATCTTTTGAAATGAAAGTAGTAAACAAACAAATTATTCTAAAAAAATCTCATGTCTTAATCATCATTCTGTTTTATTTAAGTTCCTCTTTGGAGCAGAATATAAATCTTTATTATTTTACACTGAAAATCTTCTTATAAACGAAGGAAATAATACAGTCCTCATTTGATGGATTTGGAGGCAAGATATGGTCAAAGATAAGCCCATACACATTAAAAAACAAAAGTTCGTGAAAGTTAGGGCTTCAGTTTCAAACTTATGCGTGCCAGCCTTTAGACTGAACTCTGGACCAGTCTCGTCACATTGTGAGTGACACCTCAGAATGTGTCATCCAGAGCAGCTAGCCAGGTAGGCAGAGTGTCACAGATTGTCCTTTGTGGCAGCTCTCTGCTAACCAAGAGGGAATTTCGGAGGCTGGGGTAGGTCTGTGATGGTGTGTCTAAGGTTCTCCATACATTTCATGCTCAGTGGTTGCTGGGTGAAAGGCAGAAGCAAGACCCAGTGTTTGAAGATGTTGACTGCTTTGACAATATCTGTTGCCTCAAAGCTCCCGAGCGACCTGGGCAAAGGCACGGGTAATTCCTGAACTGTGTTCCAGCTTAGGGGTGACCTTGGTGTGAGCCATGGAAGTCTGGCAGCCCAGAGCTGTTCTGGGCAGGCAGAGAGGCACCCAGGGAAACTTTACAGGCAAAATAAAATTACATTCAGTGTTAGGCAGGAGACAAATGAGAGTTTGCAGCATTGCAGCTTTCGTACCTTGGCTCCATCTCAGACACCATTAAATGCCTTTTCTATATTTGCCAGAAGACATTCATTGTAATGCAGTAAGTTGAACCTTGATTTTTCTTCTATCTGCCTATTATTTTCTTCCCTTCTGTTGTCCTCTTTCTTATTATGGACAGATTTGGTCACTGTCAAATTGAATGATTTTTTGCATACTTGGTTGAGTGACTCTTTTTTTTTCCCCTAATTTGCTGATACAGTCAGCTGTGCCAGTAAAGCAATTATGCAAAATTGTGTATAAAGGTTTAATGATACAAAACAGTGTTCATCACAAATCTAATTGTGATTCTTAACATCCTTCCATAAACTCTGTGGTTAATAACTATTTTGTTAAAACCTGTATTTAGTTTAATAGATAAGGGAACATTTAATATACATGTCACTGTTAACTTTGAAAGGAAGCAATAAATAAAAATAGTGGTTTGGAGGAGTTCAGATAATGATCTCTGTGCTTGCAAGTAGTGATGATGAGAAGTCTGCTTTATTACATATCTCATCAGGTTACACTGTTACCTGTTTTACATTACGAATGATAACTATGTATGGTTCATCATGCACTGAGTGTAATGAAACACAAAGATTAAATACAAAGATTTTATTGTAATGAAGCAAATAATGTGTCTCCATACTGAAACCCAAGAGACAGCAGGTTAAAACAGAATTGACAGGTACACTGTACTTAGGCTTGATATCTGGTTTCCACTTGGATTGACTGAACTGGTTCAGGAAAAGAGCAGTAAAGCAATACTTGCTAATACTTTCATTGAAGCTGAAAATCCCATTGGCTTTTCTTAGTCCAGAAGAGAGCATTTAGAAACATTCCAAAGCTGACATTTCTCCTTCATGTTTGTGTTGATATTTTCTGATTTCTACTCTACTGCTTTCCTTGGAACCCTGGCTGGGATTTAATCCTACCACAGAAAGTACTGGCGAGTCAGATACTACTGTTAGAACTGACATTTAGCAGAGTCTCATTTACATCAGGTCATTATGCACTGCAGGGAGACCTGCCACAGTCAGTAGAGACAAAGCATGCACTACTTCCATCAGGCAGGGTACGAGGAGGGAGAACAGAAAGTGGCTCTCCTTTCCATGCCCTTCTTGGTCAGCATTTCTCAGCTCTTCTTTGCACGAAGGAAGCACTACGGACTGTAAGGACAGGGAAGAGGTAATAACCTGGCAGTGCTTTCTGCTATCTCCCTAATCAGGGTCACTCTTGGATGCTGAATTATGAAGGTGAGTTCTGTTCACTTGGTTCAGTCCAGGTAGTGAAGTGTGTGAGCTGTGTTATACTGAACAGAGCGGTCCGTGGCTTATACAAACAGCTTTAATTTACTGCTTTCTGAAAACAGAGGCCTGAAGCAGTTGTGGAGGTTTCAGGAATTTTAATTGTTTGTGTAAATGCATGAGCTTAGAAATGCTGGTTTTTGCAGTCTTCCCATAGCTTATCGAGAGTAACGGTGTCACTGCCAGAGAAAAGAAAATAGAACAATTATATTTTTTCTCCACAGTCTACTAATATTTTCAGGGCTTGATATAATGGGCCTTTAACAAACCACGAACTTCTCTCCTACTGAGTCATTGCATCCTGCCTACATTCAGTGTAGGCAGAGAACCATTATACTAATCCACTTTTCAGTTATATCTCTAGCAAACACATGTATTTTCTTCGAATATTTATTTTGATACTAGGAGTGCTAAGTTTTTTATTTGGCAACACAAATAAGTAGGAGATTGTGACTTCTGAACTTTGTAACTTTAATTGTGGTAGCTCTCATTTTTAACTATGACATGTTTTGACAAATGTATGACAGTCATATTTGGCTTTAAGGGAATAATTTTGCCACCTCATAGCAACCTTAGAGTAATTCATTCACCTCTGCAGGTAGTGTAGGTTTAAAAGGCAGATGCTGAAACTGGATTTTTGCTTTGTTTTTTAACAGGTACGGTTATATGCAAGGCCTGATGCAATCCGAAGAGGATCAGGGGACTATGCTCTAAATATTACAAGGAGACTCATTGAGTTTTATGAAGATTATTTTAAAGTGCCCTATTCCCTGCCAAAATTAGGTAAGATTTCCCAAAGACTGTGAAGTTAACCCAGAAATGAGATATTAAGTCAGCTATTTTAAAGGAATTTTAAGACCATAATGTATTGGATTTCAAGTTAAGGAATGTTTGGGTTAATTTAGAAGGATCAGTAAGTAAGAAATTTTTCCTTGTAGAGGAAGGAAAGTCAGATTATGCTTTCTCCAACCCAGAACTGAAAGGAGCAGAAAGCAGGCAGTACTTATGTTTGTTAGACAATGGGTAGAGAACCTGAGACATTTCACTGGGCTGGGTTTTTCTTTGTTTTTTGGTTTTTCTGTCTTTTGGTCCTTACTTATATGAGATAGCCACTGGAAGATGTTTGTTCTGTAATATCTGTACCTTGGTGCCACAGCCTTAAATGGGGAGCAAAAGTGAAAATATTTGTGGAAACTGGGAACCTGTAGCAGTGCAAGACTGTGGGTTTTTTTTTTTTTTTTTTTTTATGGTGCATATGGCTTAATGATGATGGTTAGTAGTCAAGCTTAATTGTCTTGTTGTTTATTGAAAAAATTGCCATGAATTTGTTTTACTGTGACCTAAATGTAAACCCCATAAATTTCTATTATATTTTAAAAATTGTTTTTTCTCATCCTCCCGTTCACCACAATCAGTTGTTCTCATTTAAATACTTTCCACAGTATTATTACACCCTCCCTCCTTTGGAGCATGTTTGATAAAGATTCAGAAAAGCCTATTGCTCAGCAGCAGGAAGAAAACATGTATTTGATCAGAAATGTCAGAGTTGGAACCACAGGTGATCCTCCCAGGAAGTCAGAGTTTATTTCATTAAATCCCTTGCCTGCTGAGTAGGTTTATTGGACTTACAGCTAATTGTGTAGGAGATACATAATGTAATTGATATTTCTAGATGAGGGTATTGCATGAATATTTTTATAAGCATGTTGTGACATTTATTTCTTGGTGTCTCTTAATAATGGGTTACAGGCAGTGTTCTCCTAGAGAAATATGCAGATGGGTTAAACAAGCGTACAGCATATTTAAGTACACAAACTTTCTGTGTATACTTTCGTGTCTGCAAGCTTGTTAGTAATGTTTTGTAAAGGAAGTTCTAGGCTTACCAGGGCCAAAAATTTTGAGGGGAAAAGTAATCAAGAACTTGTTGATTAGAAAAGATGAACTTAGAACAGTTTGGATTGAAAGGGATCTTAAAGATCATCTAAACATCCAAACATCATTACTTCAGGTAGTTTATTGAGCATGCCAGCTGGCAGCAGCAGTAGTAACTGTATCTGCTTCAGAGTATCTTTCAAAATTGTAACATATGGTCTTTAAACCCAACATGCTATATCCATTGTCATTATGCTGTGGCAATCTTTTACAAATATCTCAATGTAAGTGAATATATTCCAGTTTGGATCTTTTTGGAACAGAAGGAATAGTCACAAGTAAAACTGTATTTTTTCATCAAATATTTGTAGTAAAATTGTTAATAGGAAATACTGCTTGAAGACTTTAGCTATTCAGTAGTGATACTATGAAAATAATTACTATAGAGAGTATTTTTTTAATAATACAGCAAGGTTAAATTTATTTAATGTAAATATGGGAAGAAAAATTTCTAAACTCAGTGATGTAAATATTTTTTAAATTTTATTTTTATATTAATACCGGTATATTTGTTCCAGTTCATCCAAGCACTGATTGCTATGTTTAAGCATGTGCTGATATCTTTAACCCAAAAATGCTGAATATTTACTTTTGTTTTAAACTCGAAAAAAAATTCAAGGGTTAGAAGGTTAGGGACAGTAGTCTGATGGGTGAAGAGAAGCACTAAAAATGGTAATATTGTGATCTGTCTGTGATAGGGATTTTGCTGTAGTATTGAAGAATTTCCTCAATGAAAAAACAGCATTAGTGACAGCAGTGGAAAAAGCTTGTGCATTCAGAAGATGTGCTGATACTGAAAATGCACCTGGGCACTCCAAAACCTTGATACTCACCTGATTTACTGCTGTCACTACTACAAAGGATTGAATACTTTATTAAGTTTTAAGAAAAATGAGAGGGGTTTTTTTGGGGGGGAGCATTTACAAAATTTTAAATTTCACTCCTTAATTGTGAAAGTGGGAGTGAAAAATGAAGAGTGTACTTTGGAGAGCTTTTTCATGTCAACAGTTTTATAGAAAATGTTCTGTTTCAAACATAGATGCTTTTTAAAAAAATTGTTTCATGTACTTTCCAGTTCTTAACAAGAAAAGCTTGAACTTAAAAACGTTCTGTAGCAGCTACTGAGTGAGACTTTTTTAGTGTCTGTGGTGTATGTGGGACTGTGTGTGTGTTAGAGGTGGAACCATAGGTGATTCTCCCTGGACAAGGCACCTGCCACTCTTGGCAAAGTGCTTAGTTGTCTATGTGGTCATCCATTTGAACTCTCTCTATGGGAGGAGTATCTGAGGACATTTAGGCTCTTCAGATGTGTTGCTGTATCAGAAAGATCTGAGTCACTGAGGTCCATTTCCAAGGCACGTGAACTGGTGCTCCCTATCTGAGTTTATGATACATCAGCCAGTGTCAGGAACCACTTCTTCCTGTTGCTCTTGACTACCTGACTGTTGGTGACCAGGCTTTCTTGCTGTGCTTACCTGCAATCAGATGGCTGTGGCTGAGGCTTTTTTACATCTTATATGGTCTGTACTGCCTTCTGAATGCACTGGAAAAGTAGATTTGTTTTCCACTTGATGTCAATTCGGGTAATGAATGTGAGTTGGGAATTTCTCTAACTTGAATTAACAATTTCCACAGTTAAAAGTTCTACTTAGCATGTAGGTCTCTGCATTTTTTCCTACATTATACTCTGAACTGGAAGGTGCTTGTGTAAGGTTTCAAACCAATAATTTTTGTATGAATTTCATTTATGAAAAATAAATCATGTCTTTTAAAAAAAGCTAGATTTTTCCAAGACTATAATACTATCATTGTAAACATTAGTTTAAATGATGGGTAGATAAAGTATTGACTTTTATTTAATCTAAAAAGATATGCAGAAGGGTTTTTAATTATATTCATATGGCTAGTGAATAAAAAGTATTTATGTATTTATATCACAGTTATTTTTAATCCTGTTTGCACTGCACAAAAAACTGCTTTATATGCATAGAGCTTTTTCTTATGAGGGTCTTTGAGACTGGAACAGTCTTGCATTTTTCCCCCTGAAGCCTTGACCAGTTGCTGTTTTGAAGTGAACAGAGCTTAGAAATTTAAAAAGAAAAAAAAAAGCCAAACTGAAAAACCACCTTATAAGAGAGGCTTCAAAGGTCAGAGTAAAAGTCACACTACAGGGAATGGTAAGGTAATGAAGCACTCTTGCCAGTGATTCTTTAGCTGTAGATGGTTTGAGGTGGAGGGGCTGACTGGCTTTTCCAGCCAAGACTGCACTGCATGTGGGGTCACATGAGAGTGGAGTAGAGTGACAGAATCCCCTCCCTTGCCCTGCTGGTCACACTGCTTTTGATACAGCCCAGATTGGCTCATGTCCAGCCTCTCCTCCACCAACACCCCCAAATGAAATGTATTTTCAGACTTCTTAAAAGTCTTTTTCTGTAGATTTGATGTATAGTGAACTTTGGAATTTCATCTGATATACTTTATGTATACTTTATTGTCTGGGGGTTTTTTTTCTTTTATGTTACGGGGTATGTTTGGGGTACTAATTGCCCACTTCATGCAAAAATTATATGGTTTTGTTTTCATTATACTGCATAAAACACTTGGAAGTTGTGAGTGCAAAGTCTCAGAAAATGATTTTCCAAGGGATTTAGTGAGCATGCTGTGCAATGGAAGACAAGATTGGACCATTAACATTTGCTCATGGAATATTTTTGGAGAACAGGATTCAGTTTTTAAAGTGTGTCACTGAAGAATTTTAACTCTTTTTTATGATGTAAAAAAGAGCTCAGCCATTAGAATGAAGAAGTTTAGCAAGGGAATGTACCTGTTCTGATTTTTAAAAGAAACTCATGTACCTCTGTTCCATTCCCTGGTTGTTGACAGTGAATATTTTGGTGGGAATGAGAATGGCTGCTGCCTCATGCAGTGTGAGTCATTGCAGGTCCAGAGAAAAAGCGTTGAGATGCTGCTGTTGTGTTAGCCAGGTGGCTTGCTGTGAGCACTAGTGATTAACTGTTCATTTTGATTTAAGTGCTTTACTATTAGCTTGACTCTTGGACATGTTCCTAACCTATTCATTGAAATGTTGCCTTCTGCCCTGCTTGATCTTCCATCATTTCCATCAGCACTTTCTGTGCTACTGCTTTCTTCTCTTTAGTTTGTCCTTCCTCCTGTCTCTGCTGCTCCTTCTAGGGAGTCCTTCCTCTATGTTGGCTGCATTCTCTGCTCAAGTTATGCTAAAAGTTTCACAATTCTACCCTCCTACTTTCTCTCTAGCAGGGTGAGGCTTCCTGCCACCTCTTCAACTCTGAACTGAAATTACTGTACTACCAAGCAAGATAGCTTGTTTTTTCTTTGTCTATAAAATTAAAGCATTAATTAGTACTTCTGGAATGAGGAAGGGTGGGAGAGCAGGCACTAAGAACGTGATTCATATGCCTAAACAAAATTAACTGGTACTGTTAAATGCCATGGGGTATCCTGAGAACTCTTAGCTAATATCTTAGCTGCTGGCCTCCAGGTGAGATTCTGTTGGGCCATGGCTGGCCCATACCTGACAGTTTCACATGGATTTATTGTTTTTTAATAGCTTTGAACATCTCAGTGGAGGGTATCACCCATCTTTAGGCAGCAGACTTGAAGCCTACTGTTTGGCCACCTCCTTGAAGCAAGCATAATGCTTCTGCACACAGAGGACTGTTTGTTGATACAGATCATTCCTGCACAGAAAAACTGTGTCATTTCTTCCCTGGCCTTTGAAGCCTCTGTTTTGAGAATTGGGGTGTGGTTCTAGTGTTCAAGGTGGTGATTTGTGTATTTGTTTTGTTTTCTTTTGTTTTGTGTTTTTTAAAATTCCTTAGCTGTGAGCACTTCAAAACAGAAACTGGCCAGGACACCAGGGGGAAAAATTCCAGCTCCAGCCGTAGGGAAAAGCAATGTATTTTCTCAGAACAATGCTTTGATATAGAAAAAGGAACTGTGAATTACTAAATTGAAACTAAACCACATAGGAAATCAATCCATAGTATGATGTTAACAAAAGAGGGAAAAAATAGTCATCACTTAGGACTTACTCTATTGCTCTAAACTATTTCAAATAATAAACCAATTATTTCCATTAGTGAGTTTAATACGGCGCACAGTGGGCATTCTAGCAGGTTTTGGAAGTTTTTTAAGGAGTACCTGATCTCTCTCTGTTGCATTAGTGTGGCAAGTGTGATATTGTTTGCAGGAGACAGGAAAAGTTACGTATAGGAATAAAGGAGCTTTGTATTGAATAAAGATGAATGGGCCCTGGTGCAAATAATCCCCTTCTGAATGGAACGGGGTTTTTTTTCATTATGTTGTGATTTCCCTCCCCTATTAATTGTGAATTCTATTATGAATAGAACCCATACCTCTCAAATAAGGAGAATGTTCAGACAGGAGTACTATTGCCAGTAGCAGTTCAGTCAGCCCATAGTAAAAAGAAGATGACCAAGTCTGACAACATCCCTACTGGCTACTCAACTAAATCAGCTTGGCTTTTAAATGAGTAATTAAAAAAGAAAGAAAAAAAAAAAACAAACCCTGAGAGTGATGCTGTTATGAGAGGGTAATAGGATGTGGGATTGTGGGAGATTCCCTTGAAATGTCAGGGCTGTTTTTGAGCCAGGAGAATCCTTCATCTGAACGTAAATAGATGTTTCCCAAGCTGCTCTTCAGTGTGTCATTTGAGTGGTTAGTACCAATGTAGAAGTGGGTGCACTGAATTTCAGCAGTGTCTATTCTTAGTTCTCTACCTTGTTAGAAACACAGATGCCTTCAGAAAATGATGCATTTCAGCATGAGTTAGGTGAAATAAATCTTGACTGAGAAGGTACCAGTAAAGGTATCTCTTTTGACTACACAGAGAGGAAACTAATCTGGATAATTTAAATTTGATCTCTGATTTTCAGATGGATAAAAGATGAGGATTATAGGATTTATAAATGGGGTAGGATTTATAAAATGGGGTAAGATCTTTGACAGGCATAGAAACCCCATAGAAATTATGGGAATCACCAGAATACTGTACTGTGAACTTGTACCTGGTATGAGATGGTTAAATGCCTAAAAGCTCATTAATCCAAAATACTTTTTACAATGCTGTGACTGAAGTGGTTTTCATTATAGTTCCTTTCACTTGCCTGAGCAGAGCTCTTATACCTGATTGACCATGTCCAGGTTTTGAACTAATTTTATTTTTAAGAGAGGCTACAGAACCATTTTAATAACCTGTTAGATGTGAGAGTCGAGAGGGTTCATCAGAGACTTTGACCAGCAGCTGAGACCTTTTATACAAGCAACTGTAGCTTTATCTTAAAGGAGCTTATGTAGGAAAAGCTTATGTCTTTGGTCCACAATAAATTTCATGTTTGCATAGGCATTATGAACAGTAGTTTTTATTACAGGATAGGGTCTATATGTCATTAGGATACTGTGAGAGTTACTTTCTGTGCATGGTGTGACACTCTGAAAGTTACCAGAGTTAAATGGCAGGAAAACAAATACAGAAGGGTTTGGAAAAAAGATAAATTATATCACTGAGGATTCTGAGGTAGATTTAGATGGTGCTCAAGAAGAGGGGTGTGTGAATCCTTGGGCGCGGTGTAGGAAGATTAGATTGCAGCAGAGTGTGCTAAACCATGATTTTTTTTAATTGAAAATTGTCCTTTTAGCATTTAGTTTGAATGAACTAGGTAATGCAGTTGATCTATATCAATTAGAGTACCAAGGAGAAAGCAATGGCCTTTTCTCTCAGAACTGAGGTAGAAACCTGATACCATCTACATCTAAAATAGGACAGAGGTGTTACAGTCTCTTGAGTATGTTGTCTTATGGTGGAAAAGGAAATGGCTGTTAGGTAATCTGTACCTTCTGCCACTTACTCAAAGTCTCTGTATGGCTGGAATGACAACTTCCATGCAGAAGGACTAAAAGGAGATTTTAACAATACTTGCATTGTGTTATTCCTTTTGCATAGGTAGCAATTTTTTCACAGCAATTAAAAAAATACTGCCATCAGTTTATTGCTGATTATTAAGACATTTAGGAGTATGTGAATTTATTTATTTTTCATATCAGTATCAATGCTAAAAGTAAGTGAGAAGAAAAACAATTGGGTTTTTGGTTTTTTTGTTTTCTTTTTATTTTTCCCCTTGCAGCGTTGAATAAGTATTCCTGTTAACTCTCCATGTTTTCAGTTTTAGAAGGATTGTGCTCCTTTGGGGTAGTTTGTTACGCTCTCCAGATGGTATTGTGACAAAGTTTGTTTTCCATTAGATGCTGATTTGAGGGCAGCAAATATATTACATCGAGAAACAGAAGCTTCACTAGGCAAAACTGATAAGAAAGCACTTTGCCCACTGCCTCACTGAAACTGATTCGTATTTGGCTTTGTTTATTTTCTTAAGCTAGTTTTGAAATATCCATGTATTTTAAAATGTTACCTTATTCGCACATAATGTAATGCCAGGATCATGACAACTCCATAATTGTCCCTACTAAAAGCATTCTTCTTCACTATGAACCTTGTGCCATAAATAAAATAGATGAGGGAAATACATACACACACCCATGCTAATCTAATTATTTTTCTTCCTAGTAAATCTAAAAGGTATGCATTACAGGTGCACTAAGAGTTGGAAAAAAGTTACCACCTATTTAAAATATCCTGAATATTAGAAAGAGTTAAAAGTCTTTATGTAGATGTGTAAAAATGAGCTTTCACATCTTACTTCTGTACTGTAAAAAAGCCCTATAGATACAGATGTAAAAGATACATTTTCATATGTCAGCAAAGAGAACAAGGAATTTCTTTCAAGAGATTATGACAGTGTCTTGAAAAGATCATAACACATTAAAGTGGGACTTAAGTAGGCCAGAGATTTCTGTTCATACAAAAGATGTGAAAAAGTGTATAGCTACTGAGCTGAATAAACCTATTGCTGCTGCCTAGATTCTGCTGGCTTCATTATAAAGCTTCCACCTGTACTAGCTAGTTTCTGTAAGCTACTGAAATTCAAAGGGATGTATGTGCTCACCTTTTATTGCTCTTGCTAAGGATATTGTAACTGAAAAATATCCTAACACAATGAATTATGCTACGTTTGCAGTTCCATGCCTGAAGCAACTTCATTTTTACATTAAGGAAACCAATGCTTTTCAGTGTAATGATGAAAATACTAAGATGGCTGAATAACTTTCATTTAAACAAGTGAATTACCATTGTGCATTTTCCCCTCGCCCCACCTTGCTTCCTGTGTGCTGGCAAGCTTCTTGAAATGGTATATGGACATTGAAAGAATCACTTAATTAAAATTCTGTGGAGATCTCTAGCAGGTATTGCTAAACTTGCCTTCCCTGTTCTCTCTTGTTGTATATGAATTCTCCTTTTATTTTCTTTTAATTTATTTAAATACTGTCTGCTTGTGTATTTACACCAAAACATTTCCAGATTCAGGATCAGTTCTGTGAAGACTGTGATTTCCATCGCTCTCTCTGATTCTTATCAGTAACACTTCTAACAAAGCTGTCCTTGTGAAGATGTATATTTGTCATAGTGATAGCACTCTTCAGAAAGTGTATTAAGCTAAAACAACTCCCACTGTTCAACTAAAAAATATGTTCCTTGTCATATGCTACTCCTTGCTGAAATTAAACTTGGGCAACGTTTTAGTCTAGAAAAAGCCAGTGGCTTTTTCTTCCCAGAGTGTTTGGCACGGCTGCACATAGTTCTGTTTTTGTAAGTCACTGGGCAGTTGAATCCTGAAGTGGGTGGGAGCGGGAGGGAAGGGGTCAGATACACAAGAACTTAGAGATGTATCATGGAGACCCTTGTCATAAGTTTCTGCAGCTATTGCTGTCTCTCTGTGGGGTTTACATAAATCTTTAGAAACTGTTTCCATATAGTCCCCGTGTTTGTGGCTTTGTAATTGGTCCTGAACTCTGCAACAATAGGGGACTTACCAGTGGAACAGATCATGCCAAAAGAGCTCTTGATACATATTTTATTCAGCAGGGGCTTTGGACTATCATCATTGCTATGACACTAGGTTTTCTTTTGTAAGTCATGATGTAAAAGCACAAGTAATTTGACAGAAGTGAGTTACATGTGATGTGTTTATGATGTGACACACATTTATGATGTGACTCCCAAACAGTAACAGAAGTCAGTGCTTGAATTCCTCATAGGAAATCACGTGAGATGTTTCCATAGTTGTTGCAGTACCTAAGCACATTGTAATCGCTGTTTACGTGTAATGCGTTTGCAAATTGTGTTTATTTCATGGTTAAGTATTGATGATTCATGTGAGGGACATGCAAGTGACTGCAATATTTCCTGCTTTAAAGTTGGTCTTAGGGTTGTTCTTCCTAGGGTGCTAATTCTCAGGTGTGGAAACATATAAAGCTTCACAAAACTGTCAGCCTTAACTTAGATGTGTAGAAAAATGCATTATATGTCTTTTCACTGGTAATGTAAAAATTATTTCCTAGGTGTCTTTTTTCCATATTCTTGAAATGTTTTAAGCTTTTCTTCTGTCTTAAGGTAATCACAGACAATTGAATTTTATGAAGAAGCAGGCTGTTACTCAGTAACAAACAGATGCATTAGAAATGTAGTTTTATGCTTCATGCCATATCTCCAGGATTTTCTGTAGAAACCATACAACAGTTTCCAAATGATTTAAAGGGTCTGAATTGTACAAGTTACAATTGATAACAAAATGATCTTATGTAGTTCTTCATGAAACCTTCTAAAGACAAGAATGTTGCCAAGTGATACTGCAGGATATTTGAAATAGCTCTAAGTCATTCAGAGTAACAGTGAACAGACAGCTTTTTGGAATGCTTATATTGTATTTGGGGACAGCTGGATGCAAGTTTAGCCCCAGAAAAAAAAAAATCACTGCTTTATCTTTGGCAGCTTATTTCTTAAAAAAAAAAAAATCTTGCTCGTTGTAATCAAAATACAATTGCTGTGTGACAGCTTTGATGTGGAGTATAAAATGGTCAAATCCAAGTGCACAGCTGAAGGGTAATTTAATGTTTCAATAGTGAAGTGGAGAAAAATAACATTACAAGTGAGTAAAATGTAATTTTAAACAATAAAAGCAATTCTTCCTACAAGTGGTTCTAACCTCTTGAAATTTTACATACACTTGTGTGTGAATCTTCCTTTAATATTAATCTGTCTTTCCAACCATATGTGTACATGTAGATACATGCAAACATATATATACTGGCTGGTCTTTATGATGGTAATCCTATAACTAAGGTTGCAACAACACATATCTATAGATAAAATTCCAGTTAGTAGATGCCAGACTTTTATGGAGGCTCTATCGAGCTATAGTTCCTATCTTTCTGCTGTCATATACAACGGGTCTAAGTCTGATCATGGAACCAAGAAGTGTGCACCATGGGATAAGGAATCTGGGAACAGAGAGTCTTACGTACAAACATGAGATGACTTCAGAAATGTGGATAATGAGAAAATGGGGTGTGCTGGTTTTTGCTGGTGTAGAGTTAATTTTCTTTTGGTGGCTGGTATGGGGCTGTGTTTTGTATTTGTGCTGACCACAGCGTTCAGAACACAGGGATGTTTTTGTTATTGTTGGGCTGGGCTTACAGAGAGCCAAGGCCTTTTGTGCTGTTCGTGAGGGCTTTTTCTGCCCCACTGGTGAGGGGACTGGGGGTGCGTGGGAGGTTGGGAGGAGACACAGCCAGGACAGGTGACCCCAGCTGACAGAGGGATATTCCAAACCATTTGACATCATGCTCAGTTATATAAAACGGGGGGAAGAAGGAGAAAGGGGGGAACATGGGGAGTGATGGTGTTTGTCTTCCCTGATAGGGCTCTCCTGGAGATGGCTGAACACCTGCCTGCCCATGGGAGGTGGTGAATTCATTCCTTATTTTGCTTTGCTTGTGTGCACAGCTTTTGCTTTCCCTATTAAACTGACTTTATCTCAATGCACAAGTTATCCAGCTTTTATTGTTCTGATTCTTTCCCTGATCCCACTGGTGGGGGATTGAGCTTCTCTGTGGTGCTCGGCTGCTTGTTGGAGTTAAACCACACAGTTGTGCCATTTTTCAGGCTCTTATCTGTGGGTCCCATGGAGAAGATGGGTCCTGTTCATGGGTTATGAGCTAGCTGTCCCTCATTTCAGAAGTCTCCTGACTTTTTTCTATCTGCATCATCCGCTTACAAATCATCACTGCAGTCCTTTCTTATTATACCCAAGAAAGATCAGGCAAGCAGACTATCCTACATGCAGTTTTGTAAGACATTAACTTTAGTGTTAATGTAAAGTAATTTTCTTCCCTTTGATTTTTTGGAGGTTATTTTTAACCAGCTCTTTCCAGAGAACTGTTTTTCAGGCTGGTCCCACAGTTTAGCTGACTGTTGAGAAGCTGCTGCTGGCTGGGCTATCCAGAACTTCTTAAGGCAGCTCTGCTGCCAGTCTGCATGAAACTATAACCCTGGAAGATTATAGTCACTGATGGTACAGCAGTGTAAAGCTGAGTGTCATTCCAAAGTAACTTGTAAGATTCTAGTGTATGTTGTGTGTGTTATCATAATCAGGGATCTCAGCATCAGAAAGCTCCTGATTGCTGTCAGCAAAATAAAGGTGGCAGAGTCAACACACCTAGAGAGAAAGAACTGACTTATGCTCTGCCACTGCCACTAACAGCTCATTTTCATTATTCAAGTAGTTTATAAGTAAAAGCTGACAGACACAGAAGCTGTAAAATTGTTTCCCTTCAATATTCATATTTAGGAAGAGGGATCCTATAGAGAGGTAATAGAACTAGAGATAACACAAATGTCTCTCTTCATATCAAAACTTTAGACTTGACAAGCAAGCTATTTTATATTTTGGGAGGTAATTCCATGCAGAACCAGTCTTTTGACAGAATATTCTTTGATCTGTAAGACTGGTGAGCTTCACTGAAACTCATTTTAAGACTCCCAGCTGGGAATTTGCCTTCACTGCACATCCAGGATCAAGGCATTTTGACCTAGGGATTATGAACAAGTCCAGGCGGCACAGTGTTACTCTATCCTTGTGTGAAGATGGAAAATTCCTGATAGTGTTGCTATTGGTGCATGGTATTAAAATGCAGAACCACTCAGGTCTATTTAAAAGTTTTTTTGAATGTCTTTATCCATCTGTTATCACCTACATGGGATAATGCCTTTCTTCAAGTTGCTAAAACCTCATTTGTGATATAGACGTTTAAAAAACTGGATTTAGATAAACACCCACATGTGGGTGGGGTCTCTTCAGTAAGAGATCTTTCCTTTATCCTCTTACTCCAGCACCTTGTTCTTCCTTATACTAAGCATGCCAGTGAAATCTGTGTCATAGAAAGGTAGTAAACTTTCATTTGTTGGTGGTGTTCCCTCAATACATGTTTATGATATTTTTGTCAGCAGCTCTGTGTCTCATGCTCTGATGGAGAAATTGCATGAGTGCATTCATCTGGTATACAGTTCCTTCTTTTCCAATGACTGACATTTTTCTAGATGTGTATGTGGAGTACCCCAATAAAGGCTTCTTCTTCATCCTCTCACAAATCTGTTGTAGGGGGCACATTCTCAAAATCACAGAGTATGTTGCATTACTTTCAGCACGAATAGGTTGCATTTTTGGTATAATCTATATTACAAAATTGCACCTGTAAAGATTCTTTCTTCTTTATCTTATCAGATTTAGTGAAATATAAAACAGCACATTGGATTTTGTAATAAAGAAATATTAGAACCTTGGCTTACACTTTTCTTTATGCTGATCACTGAGTTTTACTTCAAAATCAAATCATAATATTTTCTCCTCTTTGCTGTCTTGGGGAGGATTGACTGTATAGACTGATTGTTGAGTATCATTATTATAGGGCTAATTGCCTTTGTCATTCTTTTCTGGTCATTCTGTGTGCGCTGTTTTAGGATGGCAGTGGCCTCTCGAGTCAAACTGTTTTCTCATTTGTATGTTACACTTCTCTGTGGTGTACTGTGTTTTCCAGACTCAGTTAACAGCAAGCTGAAGCTGAATCTTGTACCTGATTGTTTAAAATTACCATCTGATATTTACTTCAGGTTTAAAAATTATGTGTGCTCAAAATGTAATGACATTTCAGTGGGTTTTAGCAGCATACTAAGATTTGTGTTCTTTAAAAAGAATTTTTCTCCAGCCATTAAAATAGAGATGAAAAAGGATTTTCTCCATTCCTTTATCTCACCTGAAGTCACACTTTATGACATTTGGGATTATGGAATTACTTGGACTTTATGTTGAGTGTTTGGTTTGTGAGGTAGAATGAACAGTTGAATCTGTGGATAGTAGCTTCTCTACACTGCTGTGTTAACTTCTGCATCCCTGCCAAAGTGATTGTGAAGGCAGTATAGTTGTAACAGCATATATAAATAACCTTTTGTTTACCTTCTCTGCTCTTGACAGTATTTTTATGTCCACTGGAGCTGTTCTAACATTGAACCCATCTCTCCATCTTTAAACTCTATTACAGCACTCTTTGCTTGACATCTTCCTTTCATATTTTTATACATTGTGATGAGCATTGAGATGGGGAATCCCAGGTGATGTTAGACTAGAAATTCAGTATGTGGTTGGAGAGCTGCCAAGACCTGGGATGAGTTGCAGATTTGAGAATCAATATCAACTGCCTGACTTTACATGTGGGCTACCAACTGGTTGTCCTTGGTATTCAGTATGCATACTTGATTTATGTTTTAAATGGGATGGCACCAAAACATATACTTTAAGAAGATGATTTCAGACATAAAGATAATGTTATGTCTGCTTGATCTTAAAAGGAAATGTCTCATTTAGGCCTTGAGTTTACCATAGATCTGATTTAGAATGTTTTTAGTTAGGAGATTTTATTCAATCGGATTGGACTTTATTGTCTTCCTTTATGTTTCTTTTAGATGTTGATGTAATTAACAAAAGGTAATTTCTTTTCCTTTCTTGTTTATTTTCTAAAGCAAAAATATAGTACAATTTTAAAAGATGAGATTGGGGAGTTTTTGTAGGCTATATTTATGTAGACAAAAAACTCTTTAAAACAAGAGTTTTGAATTTACACAAGGTATAGTGTATGATCAGTGCACATGAGTTTGTGTTTAAATTTCCCATTACTGTGTACAAAAACTAAGTAAAACATATTGAGATTAGAGTGCTTTAAATTTTTTTTTTACTCATCACTATTGAATAATGTACCATGCTACTAATAGCACATTTGTGTATTGTGGGCTGCCTCAACTAGGCTGTAATCCCATCAGATATCATTAATCAAACATGGCTAGGCACGACCAGAATTTGCATGGAGGCTGTCTCGTTGGGAAAAGAGTCTTTTAATTCAGTTGATGTTCTGCTTCCAACAACTCAATTCTTTTTGCAATAGGATCCTTTGCAAAGAAATCCTTTGTTATCATGTCAATGCCTTAAAATAGTTGCCCATTTAGTGAGGTATAAATATGGGTACTTATATTTGGTGAAATTTCTCCTTAGTATAAACTGTGTTTGTGTCTCCCACAACTAAAACCTCACCAAGCCAAAACCATTTCAGAATAATAAGTGATCAAGTCAACACTGAGGTGCCATAAGGTGTGTCATCACTCCTTACCCAACCTAAATTCTATAGTTCAGATAAAATATAATTTGTAATCTTATTTTTCTTCAATGAAATAATATTGTCAGATGCACAGATTTTCTATATGTTGTCTATTGACTATATATAGCATAGAATATGAAATGAAAGTCTTGTGTTGTACTATAAATGTCAGAATGAATTACATGCTATATATATATTTTCATATGGTGATGGGTAAGGCTGGAAGAATATCTTTGTGACCAGAAATTTTTGACATTATGAAGTACAATGGCTATGAGGTTGCAGGTTTTATAAGGGCTTGAAAATTAGATTTATAAAAAGATTAACAGTGTTGCTAAAAGGGATTTTCTGGAATAGGCAACATAAGAGTGTAGAGTGATATCTAAATATGTTAGAAATATTCCCACTGAATTACAGTTGGGAAAACATTCTTGTATTTTGTGGTTAAAAATAATGCTAATAATTTTTGTTTTTCAAATAGCAGCAGACATATATGGAAGAAAGGCAGTTTTAAAATGTATCCAGTGGGGGGTTTTTAGGCCTGTTAACTGGCATGCTCTCAATGGACAGAGAAAATAGCTATTTTTTTTTTCAGTAAGAACATAATAGAAGAGGAAGAGTTGTGCAGCCCTGTAGATTCAAATGAATAATTTGTCAGTGGAGATTTCAATTCAGGAGCTATTTCAACAAGTTGTGTTTGAATTTAAGTACATGATTATTTTTTGCTGACTCAAACCTAACATGTTTAAGTACCTCATTGCCCTGAACTTTTAAATACGTAACTGGGAGATCCCAAAAGGTGATTTGTGTCTGCAGTGGTATTAAATGTACAGAATGTTTGGTAGTTAACAGATGTCAATATCAATATGCTTACAGAAGAAATGTTTAAAATTCATATAATAAAATATAAATGAAGAAAAAGTTGAACTAGATGCAACACATACTCTTACTTGCAAGAGACTTCACTTTTGAACAAACATGACAACTGACTTTTTTGGCATTGACTGTGCTGAAGTGTATAATTCATACGAATGGAAAAAACCTCTGGTGGTAAGTAATGGTTTGCAATTGGCTACAGTAAGTTTTCATGGCAAAAATACAACCAGTTCTTAAAACAAATTTTCAAACACCTTCTTCCTGATACCTGGTTGCAGAAGAAACCATTTTTCAATTTTCCCTCAATAGGAAAGAAGAAATTTGTAGAATATTTCAGTCAGTGGAAGGTGTTTCTGAAAACTGAATGTTTACTTTCAGTTGCAATTGATGGAATTTTTAATATGGATTTTCAGTCCTAGATCTTTAGTTGTAACTAATCCTTTCCTGTCAGTTTTGTAGTCGACTTCATGCACTGCCTGCATGACAAGTAAACTGCAAATTATATTAAAGTGCATGTACAGTTCATAAAAAGGTGTTCTTTAAATTGATGTATCATACTGTTAGATATCCAGGAGTACTAATGTTTGTGCTGCTGCATGGTACAACTTTTGGGTTGGGGTCACCTTTTCATCTGTCATCTGCCTAAGGAATCTCTGGCTCATTTGGACAAAACTTCAGTGTAGTATGGCTATATGCAGCACTCTCCATCAGGATTTTCCTGTAGCAAGAGTAACAGAGCAGTAAACCTTTCATCCTCACTTAGATTTCCTAGAAGTTACTGCCTTAAGGACCTAATCTTAGGCATAATCTTTCCATCAAATATAGATTCAGATTAAAGAAAAAATCAGTTTGCTTTCCAGAAGAACTTTTCACTTGCAATTTTGAATCCATGGTCTCTTTTTGAGTCCACAAAGCTGGGAAGTCTTCCTTGTTGGGTCCTCTCAGACTTCATTTTGGGGTGTAATTATACCATACATTGACAGCTTCCTGAAAAATTGGGATTGTGAAGCAGCTCTGCCCATTACTGCTTCTTTACACTTTCCCCACACTTGGGCCATTAACATGGTTATTAAATATTGCTGTCAACCAGCTTGTTGAAATGACTCAGGTAAAAATAAGCTCTTAGCAAA
>VZTN01019998.1:346-15158 GCA_013400515.1 Erpornis zantholeuca | reverse complement strand
TGCCATGTGGTTGGTAGTGTGTGTTAAGTTAATGTCTGCACACTGGAACATTCAGTCATTCTCTGTGATTTCTGTGAGATGCATACAAGAATAAGTGTAATTTAATAGAAATGTGGATGTGTAGGAGAGCAAGACAGAGAAAGACAGATCTGCAGTGCTGGAACAGAGGCAGACTCATAGTCTAGAATGCCCTAGGGACCTGATTGCATCAGTTTACATTTCCTAGGCCTGTTTTGCAGAGAAAACAACTCTTTGCTATTTTTTTTATCTGTAAATGGAAGTCTTTTTTCTTTGGCTTATGGATTCTCATTGTTGACAAAGTAGTCATGAGTTGCCTCCNTGAAAGATAAAATATTTTCTCCCCTCCTTCCCATCTGTTGCTTCACTCTCAATCATGAGGTCTGCCAGCCTCCTTGTGTTGGGAGTGAGATCAAGCAGAGGCTCTTCTGTAAATGATGACAGTGTCCCGGACCCCTATGACTGCCATTATCTGCAGCGTCCCAGATACCAGCTGAGGATCAATGCAACAGAGCATGGGGCAGCACTTGGAGCCTTTGCACTGCTATCAGCAGGTTTCTGAGAAAAGAAGCCTGGTCTTGCAAGCCTCTAGAGATCTCCTTGTAAGGCAGTAAGAGCATTAGTGATCTTTGAGGCTGGTAGCTCTCTGAAATCAGTTTTAGGCTTAAAGTTATGCAACCAGTGCCATGTAATTTTTTCCATCATATACCACTCCAGGACTAATGTCAGCTAAAGGCAAGAACGTATAGAAACGGCTGATACCTGTACACTTCAGATTGAAGGTAGAGAAAATATTTTATCTTTCATTTTTTATTAATTAACGTATTTTCCACCAAAGCTAAGGCAGAACAGGTGTGGCCAATTCAAGGATTCTGCCTTTCCTGGGAACAGTGCCAGGCATGAATGACTTGAGAGTAAGGGGGATATGACACTTCCTTTGTTAGCTGCGTACTCATGATTTTGAAGTGTGATTATGAAATTCTTCTTGCAACACATGAATTTAAAGGTTTTATTTCATTCTAACTGCCATTGCTGTAGAAATGAAGGTTCCTGTCCTGCTTATAGGACTATAATAAGCTAGCTGATATGCTAGCTATTAAAAGTTTATAAAGCTATGTAAACACAGCTCTCTGAATTTGCTGTATGTTTCAGTAGTGAAGGCCAATTTTTTCCTGTTGTAACATTTCATCCTGAATTTTCTTTGTAAAGTGGGCAAAACAGTAATATGCTTTTTTATTTCCTTGTTTTCAGGAGAAAAGGAGGCTAAAACCAAAGAAAAGTGCATTTCACAACATTGAAATTATTCAGATGAGAATTATTCTGAGATGGAATTTAAAATTAAAAATTTCTCCCTTTCTCCCTTCTTTCTACTCTCCTCTATTTCTATACAAAACATTTTGAGAGTACAAAATATATTATTAATAGAGAGTTTGTTAAAGAGAAGGAGAAAACCGTAAATGAATTCATGCAGAACTACAGTTCATCAATTCCTGCAAGGGACACTACTACCTCTGATGCTCATCAAAAGTGGTAGGAGATTGGTTTGAAATAGATAGAAGAAAACACTTTTAAAGAGTCTCTAGTGAAATACAGAAGAGAATCTTTGATTAATTTGCTCCAATAAGAGATTAGATAGAAGTTGCCACCTTTTTAGCAGTTTCTGAAACTGATACTGTAGTTACTAAAAATTTAATTTTTGATATTTTCAGGGTACACTAGCAGCTCCTATCACTGGCTTGGCTGCTTCCTGGATGTTGAAATGTCACTTCTTGCGTGTTTGTTCATCTCTGACTGTAACTGCTGGATATACTTGTGAAATAAAAACGAAATTAACAGCTCTTCCAGTTTCCAAAACTGTCATGCTAAAATAAATCATAAGCATAATTTGGGAAAATTGTCAGACTGTAATTAGGATTAGTTTTATTGAAGACTGTGTTGTGGTGGTTGCTAAACAAAAGATAGAACATAATTAATGACAGCCACTTCAAGTCACCTTGTGTTATATGCCTTTTAACTGTTGATTTATTGATGCAAAATTACAATGAGGTGGCAGTGTGTGCCAGTTCAGCATATTTGGGTGAGCCGTTCAATCACCTCAAACATATTTCTTATTTGGACTGGCAGACACAGCTTTGCATCAAAGTGGCAGGGGAAGATAGATGTATTCTGGAACGGTGCAGAAGAATGCTGCTTCAGGTATGTTCTAAGTTGGTGTTTTTCCTGAGCACTTTACTGCTTTACCAGCTCTAGCTTTGTTCATCTACCTATCCAGAACCTTGACACAGTAAAGAAAAAGCACATTGCAGCAGATCTGCTCTTCTGGACACATTCTGTTGCAAGCAAGAAGATCAGTGGTCCTGCTTCAGCCAAAGCAACAGCCAGACTCCTGCAGATTCAGTCAGTAGCCTTCTGAAAACAAAGTGGACCTGAACAGAGTAGGAAGTCTAGGAAGTAGCAGGTTATTAATTTTGGTGTCACTGTCAGTGTGTTACCTTCAACTTCAGATCTGATCACAGAGATAGATAGGTATGGTTTTTTGATACGCTGGTGCTGGTGGGATAGGGAGGGAGAGAAAATTACCAGACCTGCGAGAAAACAATTGAAAAAAATAATCTGGTCACCTTCAATTGTAGATGCCTACTTAATAGTCATTTAGTTCAGAAGAAGCCACAGAATACTTCCCAACTGCTTGAAGCATCCTTAAAACCTTTAGTACAAAAGATAACAGCCTCAAAAGTTGCAAGGAAAACAGGGGAGGCCAAGAGGTGTGAATTTTCATTGTATTTAGAAATATGTGTTAAACAGAATTTCCCATATGAGCCTGGTAAGCTGATCATGTATCACTGGATAGACTAGACTGGTAAAAGTATGGACCTGTACCACTTCGAGGTAGGGGAAAGTTCCTGGCATGTCAGTGTGAGGCACTAGCAGGGTGTCAAAAAGATAGAATTGCTGGTTCTGCATAAAAAAGGCTGGTAAAGGGATTCATTCTGGTCTTTGATTACACATACCCAAAGGAATTTGGAGGATTGATGGCACAATTACTTTTCTTTCTTGGGGGTCACACTAGTTTCAGTTCCCTCCTCAGTTTTTCTTTACTCCCTTCCAACATCCAAACACAGAAAATTGTAAATATACCTAAGGATGTGAGAGGCAGTAATCTAATATAGTCAGAAGGGGGATAAAGAGTTTTGATCAAGAGGGAGGGAGACATCATTAAAGTATTAGGAGAGGAGACAAGTTAACAAATATAATGAGTTGGAAGAGGTATGCTGAAATGACAGTGAGAGTTACGTGGAGGCCAAAATGCCTGGAGAAGCTTGGATTTTCACCAGGCCAAATCATTACAGGGATTCATGTGCCTGGAGACCTGCTCTCTTAACAGTGATTCCAACAGGACTTTTGTGAATCAGATTGCATGCTGATAAAGTAAATTCTCTGTCTATGGAAAACCACAGTCTCTAAGAATGACTCTGCTAATTCCAGAAGGACTGATACTCTGTAGAGTAAGTAGCAGAATAACTTTTGTTGTGAGAGTTCCTTTTTTCATTAGTTGCTAGAATATATTTCTGTAATGATGCATTTTTGTATACAACAGATGTGGTACAATAATTTATTGTGTTTGGACATTTGTTTTCAGTTGAAGCTAAATCATACATTTATTACAAAAAATAGTTAATATAAAATGATGAGAGAATGTCTGTGGAAAAAGCTGAGTATCTAGAATGTAAAATACCAAATGGAAGAATGTGCTCTTCTGGATCCTAAAGTGATGGTTGGGATATTTTGCCTTTTGTCTGATGCTTCTAAAGTTTTCCATTGATTACTTCAAGTGCTGAAGTTTGAAAGGATAGGTAATAATCTTGTACCTCATCACTTTGTCAAGCATAGTACTCCGTTCACTGAAATTTGTATTGTTACTGCAACACTGAATCTTTACTTGTAAATGAAATAGCAGTTCCTTGTGCAGCATATAGCTGTGGCAAGAGACAAAAGTGCCTTCTAATAACTATGTGTTTCATTTTTTCTTGCTGGCAGGATAGCTGGTATTCTTGAAACTCTAGTGGTTTGTCTCTGTGGATGACTGTCCTTGGTCATCACTGTCATACCTTCAAGCTGACACCAAGCTGAACTCCCAGTCAGCACAGACAGCAAGGAATGTACTGAGATCACTTACGGTAATTCGAAGTACAGTACCATTCCTGTCACCTTTGAAGAACAGTGCATTGCACTTCTCTTAAACAGTTTCTGAAGCTTTTAAGAAGAAGAAATTGCAATTAGAATATCCATAAAGAACTAGTAACAGCTGTGGATTTTTATTTCAGCTAGCCAGAGGAGGTTCAGCACCTTTGAAGGTATTAAACCATCATTGCTTGTTTTAGCTCTATTTGAAATGCAGACAGGGAGGAAAAAAAAAAATCAATGTTTACTAAAAGAGAGAGAACAAAACTGGCTTAAGGACTAAAAGATCTTGAGAAGTATCAGAATATTAGCATGAAAAAGCAAAACAAGTTGGCATCTTAAGGAAATACCTGTAATGTGACTTCCATCAAGTAATGAGATAAGGAGAGGATTCCTCCACTGATATAATTGTTGCTGTTTAATTTAAAGCAGTAGATTTTTAATACTTGCACCAAGAAAGAATCCCTCAGTTCTCCTTTGTTTTTCTTCAGCCTCGTCTGCATCTCTCATTTGCATTCTCAGATGCCAGTGGAGCGCTAGACTTTGATCTTCCACATACTTAATAATTTGCTTTAAGCAAGTCCTTAGTCCTTCTGAATCTGATTTACATTTGAACCAGCAATCTGATTTATATTGTTCCAGCACTGAAAAGGGAGAAGGAGCCACATATAAAGACTGTGTCATTCAGGCTGTTTTATAGCCTGTCTTTTAGGAGGAAACATCACGTCTTTAGTGTGAAGGAGAACTTGGTTCAAAGACTTCAGAGTGAATCTTGCATATTTTCAGTGCAGATGATTTGATGACTTGGTGTCCTGGCTAAGTTCCCTACAGAACTGAAATGGTCCTTGGCATAGTGTTAGTAAGATTTTTAAGAATGCTTCCATGTTCACATTGAATTAGCTGTGTACTCTGTGTTGATAGGAGTCAAAACAAAAAGACTTCCTGAATTCAGGGGCTATTAGATTCTGATTCCATACTAGGCATTCTTTTGTGCCTTTCATTATACTGAAGATATAGCAGGTTATTCTCTTTCTTCCAGTAGACATTACAATACTTGTTTTGTGCAAGTTGTTCTTACACTTTCTGAAAAGAAAAGCCTGTATGCTCAGTCATTGTCTACATCAAACATTACGGATGCAGCAAAACCTTTAATTGGATTTTTACTTTTAAGAGGAATGATCAGAAATTGTTTTTTCTGTAAATAATAATGAAGCAAGATGGTATGGGAAAATTATGATTCTAACAGAGAAAAGTCATCATAATAGAAACATTTTAAAATGAGACCTGTATTATCTTAATGTAAATTATTCATCGGTTATCAAGTTTCAATGAGGTTTGTGAACCTAACTTTGTTATGGTTCTTTAATATAACTTTAATATAACTTTAATGTTTAAATCTGTGATGCAGAGAATGGAATTCTACTCAGGGAAACCATTCTGATTTCTGTATAATTGGAAAAGTTTATGTATTCAGTGGGCTAGCAGTACTGAGAGCAGACATCTATCTCCATGACTTTGTAATGTCACAGTATAACATGGGGCATAAACAAGACTGTGCGTGGACAAATAGTGCTATTTTAGAAGAACGTGCTACATCTGTTTTGGTATCATTCTTGTTGCCAGGGGCTGATCAGAAAGGTTCTCAGCTTCCGTACCTGACAGATGCAATTGATTGTACTGAATTTCTGTCTGCTTTATGTTCACTTTACTCAAACTTCTTTTTATGGCTTCTTTTGCTTGTTCAGTTTAACTGCTGTTTTTCCTTCAACATCTTCGATACTCATGTGGCCATTCAATTCACTGGGTCGCTGCATTTTGTGTGTATAGTTGGCTCTCAAATACAACTCCACCATGTAAAGCTGTTTCATAGAATCATAGAATTGTTAAGGTTGGAAAAGACCTTTAAGATCATCAAATCCAACCGTTAACCCAGCACTGCTATGTTGACCACTAAGCTGTGTCCCCAAGTGCCACATCCACATGTTCTTTGAACATTTCCATGGATGATAATGCCATAATTTCCCTGAGCAGCTGATTCCAGTGCCTGACCACAATTTAAGAGAAGATTTTTTTCCTAACTTCCAATCTAAACCTCTCCTCCTGCAACGCAAGGCCATTTCCTCTTGTCCTGGTGTATGTTACTTGGGAGCAGAGACCAACCCACCTAGCTACAAACTTCTTCCAGGTAATTGTAGAGAGCAGTGAGGTTTCTCCTGAGCCTTATTTTCTTGAGAGTAAACAGCCCCAGCTCCCTGAGGTGCCTCTCATCAATCTTGTGCTCCAGACCCTTCACTAGCTTTGTTGCCCTTCTCTAGACACACTCCAGCACCTCAGTATCTTTTTTGTAGTGAGGGGCCCAAAAATGGAACACAAGACTTGAGGTGCAGACCCACCAGTGCTGAGTACAGGGGGACAATCACTGCCCTGGTCCTGCTGGCTACACTATTGCTGATACAGGCCCAGATGCCATTTGCCTTCTTGGCTACCCAGGCACACACTGGCTCATGTTCAGCTGCCGTCAGCCAACACCCTCAGATCCGTTTCTGTCCAGTTTCCAGCCACTCTGTCCCCAGACTAGCATTGCATGGGGTTATTGTGACCCAAGTGTCTGGCACGGCATTTGGCCTTGTTGCGCCTCATACAATTGGCCTCAGCCTGTCCATATCGCTGTGCAGAGCCTTCCTACCCTGCTGCAGATCAACACTCCCACTCAAATTGGTGTCTGCGAACTAACTGGGGCTACACTTGATCCCACGGTCAGTGAAGATATTAAACAGAACTGGCCCAGATACTGAGTGCTGTGAAACACCAGTGACCATTGGCTGAGTGTATCTCTGTTCACCACCACTCCCCGAGCTTGGCCATCCAGCTATTTTTGTACCCAGTGAACAGTGTATCCATCCAAGCCATGAGCAGTCAGCTTGTCCAGCTGAATGCTGTGGGGAATGCAGTCAAAGGCTTTACTGATGTCCACGTAGAAAACATCCAGTCTTTCCCTCATCCACTATGTAGGTCACCTTGTCAAAGGAGATCAGGATAGATCAGTTAGTTCCCTTCAATAATTTTCAAGCTGCAGTTTTCCCAAGGCTTTATTAATGTCCAGAGCTCTTGAGAACTTCTCTGCAGCCCTTCTGGCTACTTAAAGTTCTAAAAGGCAGAGTACATGAACATCTAGGGTGTTAAATTTCTCTTTAATAACTGAATAGTTGCTGAAGTGAGTTATTTCAATACCTCATGAACCTTCAGCTCATTCAGTTCTTTCACCACCATATTCACCACCATACCAGAGCAGTGGATGGTCTTTTCCACAGCTTTTCTGTTTCTTCTTGTTCTGTGCATTGAAGGTACACAAAACCATACTGGAATAAACCTGAGGAATTGCAGATGCGTCCTAGCAAGGACGTTTGTTTTCTCCCTCTTTATGCTCTCAAAATGTTTATCCTGTTTTTATTCATAGTCCCTGTGACAACATTGCCTCAGCTTCTTGGCTGTTACTTACTGTCTGTCTCAGGAAAACTTTTCATTTCTTTGTCTTGTTTCCCAGTATGTTTGTGTTTCTCATTTGTTTCAACTATATCTCTCAACCCTTCTGGTGATGTTTTTCAGCTTTTCCAACTGGGTTTCTTGGAACTCTGAGACAGGATCTTTCAGTTCCTTCAGCATCTCATATCATTTTTTTTTCAGAAGTAATCCCATCTTTCATTAGCTTAAAATAGTGTTCTTCTGGTTTTCCAAGCTACCTTCTTAGCTTTGGTCATCACCCTGCAATTTGTGAAATGCAAAATGTATGGAGAAAAAGTAGAAATAGTTCTTTGTCTGCAATTCTTCTGGCTGTTGAGTACCAAAAACAATTATTTCATTTGGCCATGACAAGACTTCTTTGTTTACTCCAGAGTAGTATTCTAAGTAAAACATGGACACTAACAGAAAAATATTTTACAGGAAATATATTAGTAAAAGTGTACAAAATGCTGTTATTTAAAACATATTTTTAATCAGACTTTAGCATAAAATACTCTCTTTTGAACTAAGATTTTAAGTTGTAGTGGATTTGTGGAAGCCTGATTGATCTGTGTTCTATTTTGCTAATTTAAAACTGAGGTAATATTCAAACTGTTTGATGAAGTCTTAAAGAATGTGAAACAACTAAATTTGCAAAGGTAATCTGCCAAACTCTAGAGAGCACAGAGATTGTGGTGTCTCAATCCTCAGAGATACTTGGAAGACATCTGGGTATAGTCTTAGGCAGCTGGCTCTTGATGGCCCTCCTTGAGCAGGGGAGCGGGACAAGATAGCCTCTAGAGTCCCAACCACTGTGTGAGTCTCTTAGAGGACTGCCCTGATGCCATGTTAAAGGTACTTAGGAATTTAGCTTTATGTGTTCTGTCATCCTGTTTCTGAACTGGCTGTGGGATTACAGGGAGATCTCTTTATCTCAGTTCTTGTTGCCTTTTCATGGACTTCTGTGATGTCTGTAAACAGGATTTCTCAGTAGTGGTTACGGTAGTTGCTAATTAAAACCCCCCCTACATCTGGCACAAATTGGGTTTCATAATCCATTATTCCAAGGAATCTCTAGACTAGACATGATGATAATGCTCCTCTTGTACTCTTCCTGCACATCTACATACACTAACAGCTCTCTGTACTTCCACTACAATATTTCCAGTGTATGTCCTTCACGCTTCTTTTTTTGTGTGTTTAGTTTTAGCTTGGCATTTTCCTAATCTTTCCAAAGTTGTTGAATGCCTCTTGCTGCTCTCTCTTCCTGTTTTTTCCCATATGAAATGTTACTCTGTAAAACTTGATACCCTGTCTGCGTCGTCATAAGATGAATGCCTAACCTTTTCAAATGGCATCTGCCTGAATTTTGCATATTCATCTAACACAGGAATACTTGATATCAATGGCCTCTCAAAATACTTCCTTTTGTAGGCAGTAAAAAAAAGTTCCCAATTTTACGCAGGTTCTTCCTTGTGCAAAAGCAAGAGAAGATGTAGCTACTTTATGTTGTCTGTTTTTTGCTTTATCCTGCAGTTGTCTTACTCAGCTCTAACTTTTAGAACAGTGAGGCTGCAGTGCAGTTCAGTTGCTACAAGCCCATTGTTATCCCAATGTGGTTCATTACTGGTATGTTGGGATTATTGGTCTCAGGAGTCAGCAATGAGCTGCATACATTGTATTTATTTGGATGTTTGGATAATGCAAGTAAAGATTGATACAGAATGTAAGCTCTGGTGGAGGTCACATTATGCACTGAAAAAATGCAAATGAATTGCTAAAGTCAGAGGAAAATGTTTTTATCCCCCACTGAAGTAAGAAGCTGCTTACCAGCCAGTTTAGCAGGGAATATGTTTTTTAGTCTAATAAACAGATATTTGCATATCTAAGGAAGTGAACAAGCACGATTAAGAAAAATAGACAGACTGTGTCAAAAATGGAGGAAACAGAAGGAGTCAGGATGAAAGATACGTCTGTTCAGATCCCAGGAACATTTCAAAGCCCATTGTGATTTAACTGATGAAGGAATATGAAGATCTCAGAGGAAATGGAGGAGTGCACCTGAAAGTACTCAGTGAGAAGTTAATCTCTTGCAGATGAATTCTCAGACCAGAACTTGTGAATAATCTTTCAATGATTGAGAAAATGTGAAACATAAGGTGTGCACAAGAACCTGAGCTGTGATTGCCTCCTTGTCAGTGCCACTCAATATGGATGAAGGTATGGATCAGTGTAACTACATTAAACATAGATTGTGTTCGGTGGTAACTTTAGTCAGCATTCAGCAGTGTTGTCAGTTTTGAAAGTTATTGATAAAATGTATGACCGATTTTTTACCTAAATTTGGTTTAAATGTGATTTATGGGAACTAACAAGGCATACTTTATATAAAAGTGCAGCAATACCATACCCTAGGGCATTTGTGTATCATAAAAGTACAAAGGAAATACTAATGGGAGTAAGTATTGCTGTCATCATTCGCCTTGTCAGTAAAGTCACTCCACTGGTGAAATGGAGAGATGTAATCCATCACCTATCAGTGATGGATTACAAAAAATCTTTTCAGTATTTTTTCTCCCACTCTGACGAGGACTGTTGCTTGTCCAGACTGTCACTGTGTGTGCAGCTCCACATGTTCTCTGAGCTCTGGATGATTTTCTATCCTGCGTTTATTTTCTGGTGGGATATTGGATTATCAATCTTACTCCCTGTGTCAGAGATCTGACTGATCTCTGTAAACTTTGTTCTGGACTAGATATGGCTACTGTTGTTTGCCAGTCTCTGCTTTTCCTTTTTTTTTTTTTGTGGTAGTCAGGAGTCTCTTCCTGAAATACTTGTCCCAGGTCTGTCCCAGTCACTTTTGTTGTCAGCTCTGGTTGACTCCTTGCCTAACTTAAGCAGTACCGTTCATTTGGTATCAGTCGCCAGCCTCTCTTTAGTGTGTCGCTTTTCTTTTGTAACTTCAGATAACAAATATTTCTTTCTAGGGTTTTTTATTTTTACAGTTTGCAGTATTCCATTTTTGTGACAGATTTTCATGTTTGGGTTCTACTCTCTGAGTTAATTGAACCTATTAAACACTTGAAGTATGTCTGGAACCACAACTCTCAGAAATAAGGCTACTTTCTAATTACTGTCTTTCTCGTCACTAATATCAGTTGCTTCCAGGTGCAGAGCAAAGCACCATTTTCATCTTTTCCCATTGTTTTCCATGCTCAGAGAGACTTTCAGCTCTGGTGAAGGTTTCAGCTATTCTGCTTTTCCATCTCGCTAATTTCTTTTATTTCTTTTAATTACTTCCCCCATTTCATTCCCACCCCCCCCTCCCCCGATAACCATGTGGTGTTGAGGAATGTCTGGGCCCAGATGCTTAAAAACGATGCTCTTTATTCAGAGACACATTACTGCCTGCCTTTGCATAACAGGGTGTGTACTGAGTGGAGCCCATCACTCAGTCCTCCTGTGCCAGGAAAGTGAAGCTTCTTGCTGGTTCAGATCTTGGTGCTGCATTTTACTGTGGGTAATACAGGGTAACCGTGCAGAAGCATGATTTTTTCTGTTGCAATCTTGCATACCTGCTTTTTAACTGTGATTTTTCACCTGTCATGAGTAGCTACACAGCACATGGTTGTCAGGTGGTGCCCATGCTGATAGGTAACAGAATGAAGTAGTAAATTCACTTAGTTAAATCTCTCTAGGATACCTAAAGGCATCAAGAAGTTCACCTTGAACTTCCATATTNTGGATTCTGTGACAAGACTTAGTTGACATGGTTGCATCCTTAGGTATGAGTGGGAAGGAAAGAGTTTGAACTTGCATGAGGACAAAGTGAGCCTTCTGTTACTTGAAGTTTTTTTAGAATTCAAGATGATGGGTTTTTATTGTGATATAAATATTTCTTTTATTAAAATAATTCAATAAACAAAGTGATGAATAGATTACTATTTTTAGTGTTAAGATAGTAAAGTTTTATCCTGATCTACTCTATCAAAAGGATTTGCATAAGAGTGTAAGATAAACTCTTAGGATGCACAGCAAGATCTAAAAACAGTATCTCAGGAGCTATCCAGGACAGTCTATTTGCATTTCTTCATCATACTCTGGAAGACAAGTTAAATAGATACAGTCCCCACAAAAACATTGCCTTTAGATGTAGTGAACATGATTAGGTACATTGTAATTTTATCTCCAGGTGAAATATAAGATACTGCTAGTGCTAAATAACTGCCTGTCTTCCCAAAATTCCTATTTCTACTTTCTGGGTTATCTGTGCCCATCGCCTGTGAATGTGATCTCACTTAAATGCAAACATAAAAGAGGTAAATCTTGGTATATAGAGTGTTGTGCTTATGCAGACATTCATCTCTTTATTACTGTGATGCAAATCAGTTTAATGTGTGCCAGATGAAAAAAAAAATTACCTCATTACTACTCTTAAGCAGAATGGAGTTTTGGAGTTTTCTGTGTTACCTGCACCTTGATTTTGCAGCAAAGAGAAGGTATATGGCAGTGGCACTTGATCATTTTCTTTGCGGCAGCGTTCGTACTGATAGTGCTCAGTAATCAGTGTCGTGTTGTTTTCAACCATAGAATCCTCATGCTCTATTAACTCTGGTGGTAGGAAAATGGCTGTTGGCAATTTTCCATCATGTCAGTGCTCTTAGTATTTATGTTAGAAACAGTATTTATGAAGGCAACAGAAGTATTTCTTGTTTTTTCCTCTCTCCAGATATTTCAGTGTTGAGAGTTGGAATGTTATTTTCTTTGTTCATCTATTGTTTATATACTGTAGGGGATACATACACAGTACTACCCCTGTTACCTGGAGTAACAGAAACCTGAGCTCATTTCAGTCTGTGTCCCAGTTTGATCCATACAACTCCCTGTTCGAATTCCAACAAAAGGCTGAAACTGAGAAAAAAAAGTTTATAGAGAAACTTTGTGAAAGACTTTTTTCCCCCTTGTTTAATACTGTGCAGCAATTCATAATGATCTGTCCAGGTATTATTTTAAAAGAAGGGCATTGTTCCTGTGCAGATCGATATAACCAAGATGATGCACAATTCATCCTCAATGGGTGATTGCATTCATTTTTCATTTTAACATTGAATAATTTGATATACTTTGAAATAACAAAGCAATGATCTATGGACTGGGGGTATCAAAACTGAAAGCAGTTTAATAATATGCATGTCAAATAAAATCAACAGATTTCTACATTATTTTCTTAAACTATAAAGTTTACCAGTGTCAAGGCTCAGTTGCTTGAAAACATAGCAAAGTTTTTCTTTCTGTGTTTCTGCATATTCTCTCTCCTTACCCTTGCCATCTTTCTCTCCCACTTTTTTTCCCTCTAGGACCCTTTAATATTCACATTGCATTAAACATCTGCTATATATACCAAACACTCTGAGAATCCATCCATTGTTTATGTCAGTTAATGTTAAGTAATACTTTGTACAGCAATAAGAAGCAGTAAAAAACCCAGCAATAAACTGCTGTGTGGAAGTGATTTCTCCTCAGGGTCTGCAACAAGACATTTCATTTGACCGAAATAATGGCAAACAATTTTAGACCTTTGCATTAACTCTGCAGGCCAAGGTCCGTGTGGGTTGTTAAGTGTCAAGCTTACAGAAGGGTAGGGGTGGTGCAGTCCTAGAGGTAAAAACTGATGGGCGCCAGAATAAGCTGAACAGAAACGTTAATCAAAGATTTCCTGTGGGGGTGTCATCAGGGTTGTTTGCAGCTTCTGTGTGTTTGAATACTTTACATGTACTAAGACAGAAGAATACTGTTAAGTTTAAAGACAGCTAATTTGGGGTATTTAGGTGCCAAAAGTGAAATACTGAATTGATTTAGTTTTCAGGAAACATGCACCTAGTATTTAATGAAAATCGGGTGTCTCGAGGTGTCTCAAGGAAAACATTGGCTTGAGAGAGCTTTTACCAACCCTGGGATGTTTGGATTTTCTGGTGTGTCATCCCATTGTGTCATTCCCCTGCCTGCCTCCTCCCTTCCCCCCATATCTTTTTAAGGGGGTGAAAGTATATAGAGAAGTTACTCAGTTTTCCAGAACAAACTTCTCTGACATATGCTAATTAAACAGTGCAGAAAAAAAATATCAGTATCTAATTTAGCTATTTCATATAAGTACCATTATCAGTAGTTCTTTATCAGTAGAAAATTTGGATATTTCTTACAATAACTACTGTTTGACTTAATGTTTTTAATGAGAGCTGTCACTTTTTGTATTTGGCTTGTTCCTTAAAATCTGCATAAATCATGAAATGGTATTGTGCTATAGAAAAGCATCTCCTACATAGTAAAGCAAATTACTTTGATTAAGGAATCTGAGTAGCAGAAATATGAACCCTTCTGGTAGATACTTTTTTTTTTTTGCTACATTGGTACAGTAGCATTCATTTAGGAAATTGCACTACTAGGAAGGGGCAAAAAACATACTTATGGCATGACTTAAATAAACTGACACTAGACCATGCTTCCTCTTAATTTTCTGCATTTGTTGTCACAAAGGTGGAAATCCTGGGAGCAATACACCTGCACCAATATCCTGAAGAAAGCCTCTGAAGAAATTAATGAAGATATCATTGTGAGAGGCATATAGATAAATTCAAATTATTTTTTGTAGTGTCAATTTTGTAATAAAAGGGATTGTAAGGGAAAAACATGGAGTTCATGGAGTGAACAGTTTATCTCTGCATGCCTCCTGGGTTTATTAAGGAAAAAATATATGTGTAAAGATGCTTGACAGAAAATTCTTGTTTCTCATTCGGTGTTCTCATTTACAACTTGCAGTGTTTCAGGGGTCTCAAATACTGATTTGGGAGTCTTCCCATGTATGCTAACAGAAAATTTTCAGGAATAATTTATACATCTAGTTATTTTTTTTTTCCCCTTAGTAGGTGCTTTTTAATTCCACCATGAGTATTAGAAAATTTAATGCTGTCATATGTTTGGGAGTATCTCGCCCTTGGTTACATTACAACCAGCAGCTAAAATAAATATGATTGCAGTACATAACGTTAATAGATGTGGATGTGGCTGTCTCTTTGTGTTTATACACACACTCATATTTATATGTGTAGTAAGG